>JAZKJV010001038.1:1057164-1315944 GCA_037367405.1 Ottelia alismoides | reverse complement strand
TCCTGGTCGTCTGCTCCTCTTGTTGAAATATGAGAGATAGATATGAGCCCTCTCTCTATATGTCCCTGGTGTAATGACAATCCACCTCAATATGCTTCGTACGCTCATGGAAAGCAGGGTTATTGGCAATAAATAATGCAGCTTGATTATCACATAAAAGGTGCATAGGAAGAGGAACATTAATGGTAAGATCAGTCAGTACAGATCTAACCCACATCATCTCTGCACTCCCTTGTGCCATGGCCCTGTATTCTGACTCTGCACTAGATCAAGATACCACTGTCTGCTTCTTGCTTTTCCACGAGACAAGTGAGTTCCCAACAAAGTCCGCAAAGCCCGTAGTAGACTTTCTATATATGGGGCAACCTGCATAGTCAGCATCTGCACAAGCTGTCACCTCAAGGAATGCATCCCTACTAAATAAGAGACCTGAACCAGGTGAATTCTTTAAATATCTCAAAATCATATAGATGACATCCATATGTACCTTTCTGGGCTGCTCCATGAACTAGCTAACTTCGCTTACTACAAACATAATATCTAGCCTAGTGATAGTAGCATATAAAAGCCTCCCAACCAGCTCTCTATATCTCCTACTATCTACTTCCTTAGTATCATTATCTTACAATTTCATACTTTGATCCATAGGAGTAGTAGCAGGTTTGCATCCTGTCATGCCTGTCTCTGAAAGGAGATCCATCCCAAACTTCCTCTGAGTCATGACTAGACCACGCTGGTTCCTGGGAAACTCTAATCCCATAAAGTAACACATGTTGCCAAGGTCCTTAGTCACAAACTGTTGACCTAGGACCTCATTGTCTATACGAATGCCATGGGCATCATCCCCTATAACAATAATATCATCTACATATACAAGTATAGCAACTGTACCTTTCTGTATTTTTTGAACAAAAAGTGAGTGGTCTGCAGTGGACCTCACAAACCCGTTGTGCTCAATTAGCTCTGAAAGCTTTTGGTACCAAGCTCGTGGACTCTGCTTCAGGCCATATATTGCCTTGTGTAGCCTGCACATCTTCTGGGACTCCCCCTCAGCAGTAAACCCATGTGGCTGCTGCATGTAAACTTCCTCCTAAAGGTCCTCGTATAGAAAGGCATTCTTCACATCAAGCTGATATAACATCCAATCTCGTGATACTGCAACAGACAGAAGAATTCATAGTATCGAATGTCTCACCACTAGAGAAAAAGTGTTCTGATAATCCACCCCATAGATTTGGGTGAAACCTCATGCCACAAGCCTTGCTTTGTAGCAATCCACACTGCCATCTGCATTTTGCTTGACAGAAAATATCCATTTGCAATTTGCAATCGACGCAGCTTGTGATGCAGGTACAACACTCCACGTCCCTTGGGATGTTAGAGCTTCCATATCCTCTTCCATGGCACTACGCCACTTGTTGTCCCACAATGCTTCCATATATGTACGTGGTACAGTAACCACATAGAGCCCCACTAAAAACCTCCTGTACTTGTCTGAAAGGTGATCCAAAGAAACATGTGCAGCAAGTGGGTATGTGGCACACTTGCATCCAGGCTTCCTCAAGGCAATAGGAATGTCCAGATCAACATCCATTCTGTCTTCTGGGCCCAAGTCATCCTGTGTATCATGTAGATCTCCAGTACCATTAGTTGAAACAATGTTATCATGACATACCTGAGGCGTGCTGGATGATGTGGACGGCCTATGAGCAGAGGAGCTGGTAGAAGACATGCGAGTGTATACAAGAGGTAAGAATTGCAACTGGATAGGTAGAGGTGGAGGTGGTGGCGGTGGAGGATGTGATGGTGGAGATGATGGTTGTTGAGGTGCGATACTTGGCACACCTGGTGGAAAAGTCAGAGGAGGAACAACAACATCCTCCCCATAGCTGTTATTGGATAACCTATCACCTGTAAGAGAGAAATACATAATGGATTCAAAGAAAGTAACATCAGCACTCACGTAATACCTTCTGCCCATAGGATCAAAACATTTGTACCCTTTTTGAGTACGAGCATATCCAACAAAGACACACTTGAGATCTCTTGGTGAGAGCTTGTCACGACCAGGAGTGAAATTGTGGACAAAAGCCATAGAACCAAAGACTGTGGGTGTGAGAGAAAGCAGTTCCTTCTCGGGAAACTCAATCAAGAAGGGAACCTTCTCTCCAAGGACTGTAGACGACATTCGATTTACCAGATAGCAGGCGGTGAGAACAGCATCCCCCCCAAAAGGAGTGAGGGGTACGACTCTGTATCAACAATGTACGTGTGACATCAAGAAGGTGACGATCTTTGCGTTTAGCCACACCATTCTGTTGTGAAGTGTAACTGCAAGAAGTTTGATGAACAATCACAAGCGAACTGAGAAATTTAGACAAATAAAGTGTTGAGAATTACAATGCATTATCCGTACGAATGAACTTTACATTGGCAGAGAAAATATTCTTGACTTCAATAAGAAAGGTTCTAATGATAGCACCTGCTTCAGACTTGTGTTTTAACAAGAACACCCAAGACAATCTAGAATAATCATCAACAACAACCATATAAAACGTATACCCCTAATGATCAGGGACACGACTCAGACCCTAAATATCAAAATGAAACAACTCAAAGGACCGACTATTGTGATGACTCGAAAATGATGAGCGATGATGCTTCCCAAGCTGACAGGCTTCACAATTCAACACAATACGAGGAGAGATCTGAGGTAGCACATGACACATCTTTTGTAGAGGAACGTGGCCAAAATGGAGATGCCATATGAAGGGTGAAATGGACCCAGATGGAATAGTAGCAATGACAACACTTGGTGGTACAACAAGCTTATACAAGCCTCTCTGCCTCACGATCATGACCAATCACCGTGCCAGTCAGTATGTCCTGAAACACAAAAGAAGAGAAATCAAAGATGGAATGAGAATGTAAATCTTTCATAAAGTGACTAATGGACAAAAGGTTCATCTGAAAATCGGGAGAAAATAAGACATTCTGAAGGCGTAGAGAAGGGGCTAGAGTAATCCCCTGACCAAAAATGGGTAGGCGAACCCCTTTGGCAATGACCACCAATCTGCCAGGTGCTATTTCTCTGTACGAAGTAAACTGCATCCTGTCGCCACACATATGATGGGATGCCCCAGAATCCATAATCTAGTCTGTCAGGTCTGAGCATGTAGTGCTGGTAACACATAATGAATACCTGATGAACTAGAATAAGCCTTCACAGAACTAGTTGCATCTGTGGAACCTGGAGACGAAGATGAAGGAGTGTTCATCATCTCACGACGTCTGGAGACAATATCATCAAAGTGAGTATCTGTAGAAGGCGTAGAGGAAGCCTTAGTCTGCTCAGCAACACGTACAGAAGCTGGATAGCCATGCTTCTGAAAGCATGTCTTCTCAGAGTGGCTTGGGAGATGGCAATGCAAGTAAGGACCACGATGTCGGCCTCCCCCTCTACCACGTGGACCACATCCCCGAAAGTGGGACGATCCTCCTCTGCCTCGAGTTGCAGCCATAACAGAAGGAGTAGTTTGTACTGTAGTCACAGATGTAGTAGTAATCCTGCTCAATCGCTTGTAGACCTCTTCCATTGGTGGAATGGTCTCTCCAGTCAGAAGTTGAGTACGAGCAACATCACACTCAGGGTCAAGAGAATACAAAAACACCCCGATCATTGTGGCATTTCGATAGGCCTGTTGTTGCTCAGTGCTGGTAGTAATTGCAGAAAACTGTGTAAACGCTCAAACATGTCTTGTAGGTGAGAGAAATGAGCATGGAGCGGTCGACCATTCTGTTTGGTCGAGAAAATGTCGAACTGCAACAGACGAATCTTGCTATCATTTTTCGACTGCCATATGTGTCTGCCAGTATGTCGTACATAGCCTTTACTGTTGGTTGATTCACAATGTCATTAGTAATCTCCGTTGTCAGTGTCTCGAAGAGCCATATATACGCATAAGCATCATCTTGTTTCCATGATGCATTCGCCCCAGTTTTGTCCGCTGGCTCGGAATAAGTCAGAAATGTGCTCCTTATTCTGTCATTGCATAAGGGTACAAAACTGCATTGACCAAAGTTCATAGTTGGTCTCATCCATTTTCAATATAGGTGTCAGGCCTTTGAAGGCACTAGATGAGGAGAAGACGTCACCCTTGTTCTCTGACAAGGTAGGAAAGAGCAAAAAAAATACGGATCTACTAGGGATAAATCACATAAGGTTGTCTACAGAATCACAGGGAAGGGTAGGTTGTATGTGTAGACTCATACAACCCATCCCTACTTCACGCGCGAGGTCGCTGGCCCAAGGAAAAATACCCTAGCGTACGCTACAACAGTCGTACGCGTTGCTGGAAACTAGGGGCTGCACCTGGCGGTGCTTGCAGCAGCATGGGGAGAACCCTCGATAGGCTGTGCAGTCCCTAACGGCAGGGGAGGGTGCTGCGGCTGCGCAGGGGCGGGGCTGGGGTCCCCTGGAGGGTGCCACTGCTACTGGAGAGGGGTCGGAAGGGGGCCACTCCAGCGCCAGAGGGGCTGGGGGTTGGTGGGCGGTGCCGAAAACTGGTGGGTGGCACGAGGATGAGGGTGGGGGGCGGCGAGTATAGGGTTAGGGTTTTGGGGTGGGATACAGGAACCCTGATCTAGGACCGTTTCTCTGATACCATGTTAGGAAAAATGAATCATGTATTAGAATAGATCGAGGGCTCTCTTATATAGGAGAATAGCCCTTGGGTTAATTACAAGATAAGTACCCATAGAAAAACGATTACATAAAATAGACATAGAAAGATATTTATCTTAACACCTTGCACAGGCCATACATGGCATCCAACAACACCAAGAGGCGATCGAATAATGACTGCAACGACAGAATGATACTTCTTACCCTCCATTCACAACAGGTTGGAAAGCATCAACCTATCATTATCCCTAGAGCCTGAGCTGATGAAGGATGTGGGTGCTTTACAAAAGCATCAAAGCACCTATGCTGCTTATCAACAGGTGATGGTACCACAGTTCTTTGGTACCACCACTCTAGATGATACAAAGTAGTGAATGTCACAAGTGGCAAAAGTTCTGAAGATGGTCCATGTGCCTGAGGACACGGTTATATTTTGCAGATAACCCACTGGAAGGATAAGCAGAGAAGTGGTGGAATGCCACCAAGGGAGCACCTGATTGAGCCCATCACTTGGGAGGTTTTCTTTGATGAGTTCTGTACATAGTTCTACCTGGACCATTGTGTAGAGGATCAGAGGAGAGAATTCTCCTAACCGACCCAATGCTCGATGACAATATAGGAATACTTGATTCATTACATGGAGTTGTCTCGTCGTTCCCCTACTACTACAACTTATCTACATGAGAACTTGCAGAAGTTCATCCGAGGGATGCACCAAGATGTTCAGGACAGACTCTCCACCTTGGACCTTACCTCCATCAAGGAGGTGACATCAAAAGTGACAAGGTGGGAAGCTACTCAAACCCGACAACTTGCACGACATACCCAGTCTCAGACTCTGCACTACAATAGGATAATACGTTGAGATTCATTCTGTCTTCATAGAGATCAATGTTTCTATCCATTTGCAGAGGCATCAACTACTAGTGGTTCTACTTCATCTCACACCTTGGGACATGCTTTGGCTAGATGTGATGCATCATCTTCTTGACCTTCGGAACACCCACATAGCTACAACCGTGAGGAGACAATATGGTTTCTGGAGGATCGCTCTCACAATGAGTTTGTTTCAATTGTCATCAGCCTGGCCACATCCTATCACAGTGTCTCGTACATTCTCGTAATTTAGGTACACCTCAGCAGAGTGTGAGGCCCAACGGATCACATACACAAGGATCATGTTGTCACTGCAAAGACAAAGGTTTCCAACACCCTCCATCACAACAAACATAGTGTAGCAGGATCCAGTCCTTCATCGACACAACGAGGATAGTTGAATGTCGTTGCTTAGGAGCACGCCCATGCCTCAGGTTTAGTTGTCAAAAATCTGACACATACACACATACACACACAGAGAGAGAGAGAGAATTTTGTTTCACACTTCATTTGACATGGTGTCGTACACTTGTTTTACGCACATCACGTAGTACCCACACTAGGAAAGTCCACAGGTATCAAATCTTCTTACTATATCAGGGCTAGAAGTATTCACCATAAGATAGATGGTAGAGGACGAGTTATGCTGACATTCTTTTTTCTAATTCAATGAATGATTTTGACATCATTGTGGTTAATACCTTGCGATGAGAGGATATTCCACTAACTAAAGTGGTTAGGCATATGCACAATATTGAGAAGGCTACATGAAAAGTGGTTGATACCTTCGAGATTTTTATGGGTTTCATCTTTTTCTTTGAGTTTTTTATAGTATTCTTCCAGTTGAGTTTTTATGTATTGCCCGAATATGAGATCGATTAGGAACACACATCAAGTCTTGAGGATGATACTTCATTTGCGATTTTTATAATTGTGAGACACTAATACTTATATATGTATTAAAATACAAAATACGGTGAGATATCGAATACTCATATAAGTTGGGCTTCGATATAGTTTGAGATATGGTTTTTGATTAGACTCTAATACATTTTGTTTCATTTATTTTTTATATTTCAGACCTGATCTGATATCCAAATTTAGAAAGCAAGTGTCTATTGTGCAGTACTCATCGAAATCTTTCCAACATTACTAAGAATGTTTGAAATCCAACATAAGAGGAAGGAGGTACAATCATTTTACAATCTTGAATTGGTAAATAGACCTAGACTCGAACCGGATCTGAATATTTATCCAGTTAACTGAACCCGAGCATAAAGAGGTTGGGCATGAGTAGGCTGCACCAAACCCCATTTTCCAAGCTTAGGTCACCAGAGATCTTCTTAAGAGCCGTCGAAACATCGCCGGGGGGGGGGGCAATCACGAAGATGAAGGTGCCCACATGTAGAGTTCACTGCGGGGAGCTCGCTTCTCACATTTGTAAGGAATGGATCTCTCCCTTTGTTGTTGTTTTCCCCATTTTGTTTTCTATGGGCTGGATTTATATTTCACCACCGTATAGTGTGTAGGATTTGCATTGTATTTTCCATGCGGGCAATTGAAAATCTTGTGGGCTGGTTTGCACACTTTGGATTGAGCATGCACGGAAGTTATTCGACACAATGCTTGCGAGAAATGTGGTTTCATGGATGGTGCTTCTTAATGGGTATTCCAAGATGGGTTTTGAGTTGGAGTTCCTGGAGCTGTACAATGAGATGATTGATAGTTGTATCGAAGCTAACAAATTGACTTTGTATGCATGTTGAATTTATGCAGCAAGAGCTTGAATTACATAGATAGTGTTAGACTTGTGAGCCCTGGGCGAACCATTCTTACAATAAATGTTATTGTAATATTTAAGTTTATCAATAAAAGTTATTGATGTTTCACTCCCTTTCTGAAATTATATGAATGAATGCAATATAAGGTCCCTCTGTACAATTAGGGTTATGTACCATGGCCAGCTTGATGATCATATAGCTGTTGATTCATTAAATGAATCATAGAGGCTGGTGTTTGGATGAATATCTAAAGAGTTAGATAGAGGACTCATCAAGCACCGTCAAATGATTGTCAAGTGGAGATCTCCAGCCTGAGTAGGAGATGGAAATCCTTTCTCACATAGGCTGATATCTGACTGACCTCTTGATGCAGGTCCTCTGCATGGGAATTGTGATTCAGAGGTGTCAGATTAGTTAGGTCAATGGGTTGACCTGACGAGATCGAGATAACCTAAGTCCTATGTTGAATGCTGTCACAGCATAGGCATGCATCCTCTGACCAGAGACAGATGTATTGCTATATATCTAAGTATGTACATTTGGCAGACCAATAGGTTGATGACCAAACCAAGGTCTATACACCGGCGAGCTGGTGTGCATATAAGGGCATATGAGCAATATGATCTCTCAAAGGGATCATACAGGTTCACTTGTGAACCGGAAGACATGAGCTCACTCATGAGGTATTGGGACCGATCAAATTCCATACACGGTCGTCGTGCTTTGGAAGCATGACATGAATTTGAAGGTATGATATATGCTTTGGGAAAGCATATGATCGATCCAAATCCCAATGACCAAGATTGAGAAACTTAATGATTAAACCCTGAAGAAGACAGTATAAAAATGATCTTGATCTTCGGGTTGATCATGGGTCTTCCAGTATGCAGGATGTACAGGTATTGGGAATACCTGAAGGGTGATATGATCATAAACGATTGTATATCCATGATGCTTCCATTCCGAGGAGTGATGAAACAGGTCTGGATTTTAGTGACTCCTTTCAGTAGAGAAGCAATCCGATCTTAGTCCAAGTGTTGGACATTGGTCTGAATGGGATTCAGATTCAATGAGAAGATTGGATTTGCGGTCTTGATTTAATCAAGCATCTGTGGGAGGTTCGTTCGATCTGGATTTGAGATAATATCTCAATATCCAAGTCACTATACATGGAATAATACAATCGCCCATTCCTTATCTCCAAGTATCTGCGGAGAAAGCACATTATTCTTGAAAGGGTTCAAGAATAATTCTTTTGATGAAATATCCAAGCAAGGACTTGATGATTAAATGAGATTTAATTATCAAGCTTAAATATGAATATGATTCATATTGTGAAAATGATTATCTAAGATAATTTAAATGAGATTTAATTATCAAGGATTAAGAGAATGTGGATAACACTATCCATGATATATGTGTGTTATAAATATGATTTATAATATACATATATAAGAGAGAGAATTTATGTAAATAGCATTTGTTAATTAATAATGTGGATTGGATTCACATTTGTTATTAATTGGAAATGCAATTTACTAATTAGTTTGGGTTGTGAATATGATTCACATAATATTCAATGGCAAGATTGAAATATTCACAAATTAATTTGGAATTAATTTGGTGAATATTTATTGTGATTAATTAAGGAATAATAAGATAAATAAAATGGAGCAAAAATAAACCACCCTCCATAGGTGGCGTCACCCATGAATTGTTCATGGGTGACGCCCCCCTTTTTTTAGGGAGGGTGGTTGACTCCATTTCATTCATCACATTATCTCTTAATTAGTTAATATTTAAATTGATGTTATTGGTTTTAACCAACAACAATCATAGCCATTGATTTAGCATGGACCAAGCATAGCCCTTGGATCCATGTGTCCCATGGATTGAGATCCATTGGATCCTAAACTAGTATAAAAGGAGGGCTAGGGTAGCCTTTCCAAGTTACAACATTCTTGAGTTCAAGAACTCTACTCTCTCTCTCATTCTCGTGGGGTCTCCCTATATTCAAGTGGCCGTCCACTTTGTGTATTAGGAAGGAGATCAATTTTTTCTACGCCTCGACGCTTGGATCTTCGTCAAAGGATTGCGGGAAGGACGCGACTCATCATCGTGCCCGCAAGCGCATTCTCCGTGGGTCGGACTTAAGATAGGAGGATCTCTACTTTGGGATCCCGCGATCACAACCACGCTTCAAGAGGTATTACTTGTACTTTGTGGTTTGATGAAACAATCCAAGAAGTGTTCTCGTGATCATGTCGTTTCATCTTTAAAGTTAAAAATTTTAATTTCTGCTGCATCTAGCATCTAGTACGACTAGTTGCTCCGATTGCATACGATGCGATCGACATGCTTCCGTGATGCGCTTAAGGATTCACAATATCCTTCAGATAGTCCTAGATCTCTCTTATATATGAGAAAAGCTCCAGGGAAAATTACATAGATAGTCGAAGGAAATATAAAATTACAGGATAATACATAAAGAGATATAAATATCTCAACACTCCCTTTCAAGCTGGAGCATAAATATCTATCATGCTCAGTTTGGAACAGCAACGTGAAACAGTCCCATTGCAATTGCTTTGGTAAACATGTTAGCAATCTGGTCTCCTGAAGCAACATGAGAAGTGAATATAAACCCTTTTTGAGTCAAATCACATGTGTAGTGGCAATCAACCTCAATGTGCTTTGTCCATTCATAAATGGCTGGATTATTTGCTATAAATAGTGCAGCTTGATTATCACATTGTAAATGCATAGGAAGAGGAACCTCCATAGTTAGGTCAGTCAGGACAGACTTGACCCACATCATTTCTGTGCTCACTTGGGCCATTTCCCTATATGAAGGATATGGAGAAATCCTCAAGCGCATCACGGAAGCGTGATCGGCGTATTGAATACGACGAAGAACGACTAGTCGTACTAATTGTTCGGTGCAGCGGAATTTAAAAAATTTTAAACCGATGAAACCACATGATCCGAGAACCATTCTCAAATCGTTTCATCTATAACCACAACAAGTATAATGCAATACCTCTTGAAGCGTGGTTGTTCAAGTCTCTACGAAAAGAGACCTCCTGTCTCAAGTCCGATCGTCGGAGTAACGGCTTGTAAGCGCGGAGATGAGTCGCGGTGTCCTCGCAATCCAAGTTGATCCAAGTGCGGTTGCTCCTGATCTCGTCACACGAGATCAAACGTCTCCTTCGTGAGTGAAGCACTCCAAGAAGACAAAGAACCGCAGAGAGTCGAAGCGGCAGCACGATGGCGCGGGCGACGACGTTTCTCTCCACCAAGGTGGACGGCCACCAAGAAGAGAGGGAGAGAGAGGGCTGTCGTGTATGCGAAAGAAAGAGAGAGAGTTTGTGCTACAATAGCATGTGTAAAGAGAGAGCCAAGCATGCCTCTCTATTTATAGGGTTTTGGGATCCATGGATCTCAATCCATGGGACACATAAAATCAATGGATGAGATTGATTTATGTTCATCCAATGGCTAAGATTGTTGTTGTCAAAAGCAACAAATTTAGGTTAAAATATATTTGACAAAATCAAATATAATTCATTCCTAAATCAACCCAACAAATAAGGAGAGAAGACACATGGAGATTTCATCTCCATGTGCCTTCCAAGTGGGCGCACACCCATTCCATATAGGAAAGGTGTGCCGCCCATGAGATTGCATGGAGATTGCAATCTCATGGAAATCCATGAGATTGCATATCTCCATGAAATCTCTCTTATTTATTTGCAACAAATTTATTTGGGTTTTATTCTTCAAAAATAATTCACAATTATCTTTGAGAATATTGCAATCTTGCCATGGAAAAATTGTGAATCATATTCACAACCCAAAACAACATGTAATTCATATTGTTAATTAATTACACAATGTGTATCCAATACACATCATAATTAATCAACACATATAAATTATAATTAACTCTCTCTAATACATTATAAATCACATTTATAATATATTATGAATAATTGGATATTTCTATCCACATTATTCTTATCCAAAATAATTAAATCACATTTAATCATATTGGACAACTTCTCATACATCATGATAATCAAATCACATTTAATTATCAAATTCTCTTTGCTTAGATCTTATGGAATTGTTCTTAAACCATTTAAGAACAATGTTATTTCTCCTCAGATACTTGGAGATAAGGACAGGGCGATTGTATTGTTCCACGTATAGTGACTTGGATGTTGAGATCATATCTCAAATCCAGATCCTATGGACCTCCCACTGATGCTTGATCAAATCAAGACCGTAGACTTAATCTTCTCATTGCATCTGAATCTTATTCAGATCAATGTCCAGTTCATGGACTAAGATTAGGTCACTTCTCTAATGAGAGGAGTCACTAAAATCCAAACCTGTTTCATCACTCCCTCGGAATGGAAGCGTCATGGTTATACAATCGTATATGATCAAATCACCCTTCAGGTATTCCCAATACCTGCACATCCTACATACTGGAAGACTCATGATCATCCTGAAGACAAAGATCACTTTTACACTGTCATCTTCAGGGTTAGATCATTAAGTTTTTCAATCTTGGTCACTGGGACTTGGTATAGATCATATGCTTTCACAAAGCATATATCTTACCTTCAAATTCATGTCATGCTTCCAAAGCACGACGACCATGCATGAAATTTGTTCAGTCCCAATACCTCATGAGTGAGCTCATGTCTCCCGGTTCACAAGTGAACCTGTATGATCCCTTTGAGAGATCGCATTACTCATATGTCCTTACATGCACACCAGCTCGCCGGTATATAGACCTTGATTAGGTCATCAACCTATTGGTCTGCCAAATGTACATACTCAGACATATAGCAATACATCTGTCTCTAGTCAGAGGATGCATGCCTATGTTGTGACAGTATTCAACGTAGGTCTTTTGTTATCTCGATCTCGTCAAGTCAACCCATTGACTTAACTAACCTGACACCTCTGAATCACTATTCCCATGTAGAGGACCTGCATCAAGAGGTCAGTCAGATATTAGTCATATGAGATAGGATTGCCATCTCCTACTCAGACTGGAGATCATCACTTAATGATCATTTGATGATGCTTGATGAGTCCTCTATCTAACTCCTTAGATATTCATCCAAGCATCAGCCTCTATGATCCATCCAATGAATCAACAGCTGTATGATCATCAAGTTGGCCATGGTACATAACCCTTATTGTACAGAGGGACCCTGTAGTGCATTCATTCATTAATCTCAGAAAGGGAGTAAAAAATAATCAATAACTTTTATTGATAATTTATTCATTACAATAACATTTATTGTAGAAATGGTTCGCCCGGGGCTCACATTGCTAACAATCTCCCACTAGCCCTCAGAACCATTCTGGTACAATCTTTAAACCCATACTCATTACATGCTGGTCGAAAACCTTCTGTGTCAGAGGTTTGGTAAGAGGATCAGCAACGTTGTCGGCAGAGGCCACCTTGGTGATGATGATGTCACCACGCTTTTGTATCTCCCGAATGATGTGGTATTTCCTTTCCACGTGCTTTCTCTTTTGATGCCATCTGGGTTCCTTTGCCTGGGCAATGGCTCCCGTGTTATCACAGAGTAACGGGATGGGAGTATCAGAGGAAACTACGCCAAGCTCCAGCACGAACTTGCGCAACCACACCGCATCCTTTGCAGCATCCGATGCGGCAATGTATTCGGCTTCTGTTGTTGAATCTGCAGTAGTGTCATGCTTCTTGCTTCTCCAGCTCACAGCACCACCATTCAACAAGAATACGAACCCCGATGTCAACTTTCGATCATCTACATCCGATTGGAAGTCAGAATCTGTATATCCCAAGACTTGGAGATCACCATCTCCATAGACCAAGATGTAATCTTGCATCCGTCTTAGATATTTGAATATGTTCTTTACTGCATTCCAGTGTTGTTCTCCATAGCAGGATTGGTAACGACTTACCACTCCCACTGCATGGCAGATATCTGGCCTAGTGCACATCATGGCATACATTAAGCTTCCTACGACTGATGCATAAGGACATCCAGCCATGGCCTTCTTTTCCTCAACAGTTTGAGGAGCCATTCCTTTAGACAGGTGGATACCATGTCTTAAGGGTAGGAATCCTTTCTTAGAACTATCCATACGGAATCGTTCAAGAATCTTCTTAATGTATCCATGTTGTGATAATCCCAAAATCCTCTTTTCTCGGTTTCTGAACAGCTTCAGGCCTAAGATGTAAGAGGCTTCTCCAAGATCTTTCATCTCAAAGGTATGGGACAGCCAAATCTTTACACTGGTCATCATCCCTGTATCATTCCCAATGATAAGGATGTCATCTACATAAAGCACGATGAACACAACGGCGCTCCCACTAAGCTTCTTGTATACACAAGGTTCATCAGGATTCTGCACAAAATCATAACTCTTTATGGTTTCGTCAAATCTGATGTTCCAACTACGAGAAGCTTGCTTGAGCCCATAGATGGATTTCTTCAGCTTGCATACTTTACCATCCTCAGTTATGAAGCCCTGGGGCTGCTCCATGTAGATATCCTCCTCGAGGTATCCATTGAGGAAAGCCGTCTTGACGTCCATCTGCCAGATGTCGTAGTCAAGATATGCAGCTATAGCTAGCAATGTCCGGATGGATTTAAGCATAGCCACAGGAGAGAATGTCTCATCATAATCGATGCCTTCTCTCTGTGTGTAGCCCTTGGCTACGAGCCGTGCCTTGAAAGTCTCTACTTTCCCATCAGGTCCCCTCTTTCTTTTGAAGATCCATTTACACCCAATGGGTTTTACCCCTTTAGGTGGATCCTCTAGGGTCCATACACCATTCTTATGCATGGAGTCAATTTCTGACTTCATTGCTAGCATCCATCTATCCATGTCTTGATCCGCGAGTGCTTCATCAAATGAAGTAGGATCAATGTCAGTTTCACCTGACACATGGAATCCATACCTTTCAGGTGGTGCAACCACCCTCGAACTCCTTCGAAGAGGTATGGGTGTTTCATCTTTATTTACTTCTTCAGTTTCTGGTCTGGGGAGCTCAGAATCCTCTTGGGATTCAATGAGTTCCTCTACTTCACTTTTATCTTGACCTTTAAGGAAATCATCCTCCAGAAACTTCACATCTCTAGAGACAAAAACCTTTTGGGTCTCAGGGTCATAAAGCTGGTATCCAATACCATCTTTAACATACCCAATGAAGTAACACTCACGAGTGCGAGATTCCAGCTTACTTGCGTCCACGTTCTTCGCATGGACCAAGCAACCCCAAACCCTTAAGTGATTGACACTAGGTTTGGTTCCATACCACAACTCATGAGGAGTCTTAGGTACAGATTTGCTAGGAATCTTATTCAGGATATATATTGCAGTCTCTACTGCATATCCCCAGAAACTAAGAGGTAAATGTGCTTTGCTCATCATTGAACAGACCATGTCCATGATGGTCCTGTTGCGTCTTTCAGCAACACCATTAAGTTGGGGAGTTCCAGGAGGAGTGAGATTTGAAACAATTCCATTCTCCTTAAGGTATTCCTTGAATTCATCTGATAGGTACTCGCCACCTCGATCAGATCGAATCCGTTTAATCTTCCTATCGGTTTGGTTCTCAACCAAAGCCTTGAACTCTTTGAACTTTTCAAAGGTTTCATACTTGTGACGTAATAGGAAGATAAACCCGTATCGTGAATGGTCATCGATAAATGTCAAATAATATCGGTATCCATTTCGAGTCACGGTACTGAAGGGACCACATACATCGGTATGTATTAGGTCAATAATACCTTCGCATCTTGTAACCTTGTTACGGAAAGGCATCCTAGTCATTTTACCTCGAATACAATGTTCGCAGGTAGGCAAAGATTGAACCTGTAGGAAATCTAAAGGTCCATCCTTTATCAATCTGTTGATCCTATCAACAGACAAATGACCAAGCCTTTGATGCCAAATCATATTTGAATGATTTTTATTCTCCCTGGATCTCTTAGGGTTTTTATTAGTGGTTGTAACATTCATGACATTCTCATTAATGCACAATTCATAGAGTCCTCCAGAAGTTAAAACACCTTCTGCAATATATTTATCATAATGATTTATGACTAATTTTCTACAGAACAGGAACGAATATCCACTTCTAACTAGCTTAGATACAGATATCAGATTCCTTCTAACTTCAGGTACATAAAGACACTCTTTAAGTACTAGGACTCTTCCACTAGATAATGATAGTCTGCATGTCCCGACGGCGACTGCTGCAATACTTGCATCAGATCCCATCTGGATGACTATCTCCCCTTCCTCAAGACTTCTAGTTTCCTGAAACAAATGCAACAAATTGCATACATGAACAGAAGCATCAGAATCTACAACCCAACTTCCTTCTCATCCGACGAGAAAGCTAGTTTCAATGATGAAAGTAGATTTTATACCTGCTGGAGCTTTACCTTTGTCTGAGGACTTCAGGTAATCTGGGCAGTTACGCTTCCAGTGCCCCGGCTTCTTGCAGTGGTGACAGACGTCGGTTTTCTTCGACGCCATGAGAGTGGATGCATTAGAAGAAGAGGCAACACTTTGTCCCTTCTTCTTTCTCTTCTGGACCGGGCCCTTCCGAGAACCATGCTTCCGACCGCGCTTCCCTTTGACCTGTGCAACCATTGCACTGCCACTGGGACCATCCTTCTTCATCACGTCCTCTGCGGACTTTAATGCAGCAAGGAGAGCAGCACTTGTCAATTCCAATTTATTCATGTGGAATGACACCACAAAGTTATTGAAAGACTTGGGCAATGACAGCAGAATGAAGTCAGCTTGCATGTCTGCATCTATCGTTGCCCCAAGAGTCTCCAGCTCCGACAAGTACCCAAACATTTTGAGTACATGTTCACGGACCGAAGTCCCTTCCTGCATTCTGCAGTGAATGAGGTCTTTCATAACATTGTACCGCTGAGTGCGGTTAATGTCACCAAACATATCCTTAAGATTCTGCATTATTTCCTGACATGTATTCATCTCCACATGTTGCTTCTGCAGAACATTGGAGAGAGAACCTAGGATATAGCACCTAGCCAAGACATGATCTTCATCATACTTGTCATTAAATGCTTTTTCTTCCTTGGACTTAGGGTTCTCATGCTTGTCCTCGGATAACACATAACTTATGCGCTCAGCAGAGAGAACAAGCTCCAAATTTCGGATCCAATCCGAGTAATTTGGGCCGGTCAATTGGTTGACCTCTAGAAGCCTACTAAGTGGGTTCAAAGACTTCATTTTCTGAAATTAAGAATGCACTATATTAGAATATAGAAATATATATTCAAATTTATAATATTTGATTAAGGCATTTTAAATCAAATTGTTCTTGCTATGTCAACCTTGAAAGTTTATTCCCTTATTTACTTTCAAAGTAAGAGATATACTTACCAATATATCTCAAGCAAGAACTGGGATCTCCTCCTTATCTTTGTCATATCCCAATAATATGAGAACCTATGACTCCAATAAAGAGAAGCGGGAACACATTCCGCATTGCAAGTCCAACTTGCATTTCCCAATTCGGTCTTTAATACCCGGGCCCACCACCCCTAAGGTGATGTTGACCCGTTATTAATTGAACCAACCGTCAACAGGAATACAACTCGCTATGCGCAATCCAATATCGCCCCAATAATATGAGGACCCAATATTGGGGTCACTACGCATACGCCCTTACTCTTTCGAGAAGCGACGAGCCCGATCCAAATGGATCGTATGCAGGAGCTGTCACTTCGTACAGGCGTCTCCTTCATATGATGTCTGGCGACGGAACTCTTCGCCTTGACGGGAGACCATGGATGTCACTTATGTGATCCTCCATATCATATTCAAATTTTAATTAATTATTATGAATCACATTCACATAATTAATTCTTCCAAGGGAATTAATAACTCTAATCATATTAGAGTATTTCAATTGGACATAATCAATTTAATCATATTAAATTAATTATCAATCCAATTCAATCAATCAAACTTGATTATTTTACTTGAATACATATATGGTAATATCTCAAAATACGTATTAATTCGAATTTTAATAATTAGAAAAATACATCTTAATCCCTCGGACATTATCCTGGCCCTACCCGCTGTCATGGCCAGTACCGACGAGAGTGGGACGGACCACATACGTTGCAACCCGCAACCCCAATGCTCTCCGACTAGGCACCACATCCGCCTCGGGAAAGGATAATGCCAAATTGATTAATTTGTACTTGAGATGATCATCGGTTTTTCAACCGAAATTTTACCATATAGTAATAATCAAAACATTTTTGATTATAAGGAAATTTGCTAGACAAATTCCCAAATCCTATTCAAGCATCAAGTTTGAAAGATTGTTGTTTCCAATTTATGATTTAGATCACATCTTAATCAATTAATTGGTTGGGGCCACGTCAATTAGGCAAATAATGATGTCTCAATATTTCACAAATATTATTCAAGATTATTTCACGAAATTAACAATTAATTTCACTAATTGACAATCACTTGGTTCTAGATTAGGAATGCAATTTCAGTAAAGACCCCTATTCACTAAAATTGGCATATCTCAATCAATTTAAATCCAAATTAAGCAAACTCAATTTTCATAGATTGCTAACTTGATTTACAACAGAACCTAAGTAGATTTGCACGCATTTCGAGGCAGATGATAACAGTAATTAACTCTTTAATCATGTTAAAATCTACTGTTCCCGCAACAGTGCATACATGTCCATTAAAACAACCATAACTAGAGCATACGAAATCCGATTTACGCAAACTCAGTTTCTATGGTTTCCTTATTTAATGGGGAACAAAATTCAAGTATTAAATTCGTGTTTAAACAATTTAAACAGTACCGAATTTATTTACTAAACAGATCTGCGAAATCAAATGCGATGAAAACTTTCGCGACCTAAACGAACCCAAGTCGTTCTCGGTTTTTCGAATCATATTCGAAACCGTCAACCTGGCTCTGATACCACTTGAAGGATATGGAGAAATCCTCAAGCGCATCACGGAAGCGTGATCGGCGTATTGAATACGACGAAGAACGACTAGTCATACTAGTTGTTCGGTGCAGCAGAATTTAAAAAATTTTAAACCGATGAAACCACATGATCCGAGAACCATTCTCAAATCGTTTCATCTATAACCACAGCAAGTATAATGCAATACCTCTTGAAGCGTGGTTGATCAAGTCTCTACCAAAAGAGACCTCCTGTCTCAAGTCCGATCGTCGGAGTAACGGCTTGCGAGCGCGGAGATGAGTCGCGGTGTCCTCGCAATCCAAGTTGATCCAAGCGCGGTTGCTTCTGATCTCGTCACACGAGATCAAACGTCTCCTTCGTGAGTGAAGCACTCCAAGAAGACAAAGAACCGCAGAGAGTCGAAGCGGCAGCACGATGGCGCGGGCGACGACGTTTCTCTCCACCAAGGTGGACGGCCACCAAGAAGAGAGGGAGAGAGAGGGCTGTCGTGTATGAGAAAGAAAGAGAGAGAGTTTGTGCTACAATAGCATGTGTAAAGAGAGAGCCAATCATGCCTCTCTATTTATAGGGTTTTGGGATCCATGGATCTCAATCCATGGGACACATAAAATCAATGGATGAGATTGATTTATGTTCATCCAATGGCTAAGATTGTTGTTGTCAAAAGCAACAAATTTAGGTTAAAATATATTTGACAAAATCAAATATAATTCATTCCTAAATCAACCCAACAAATAAGGAGAGAAGACACATGGATATTTCATCTCCATGTGCCTTCCAAGTGGGCGCACACCCATTCCATATAGGAAAGGTGTGCCGCCCATGAGATTGCATGGAGATTGCAATCTCATGGAAATCCATGAGATTGCATATCTCCATGAAATCTCTCTTATTTATTTGCAACAAATTTATTTGGGTTTTATTCTTCAAAAATAATTCGCAATTATCTTTGAGAATATTGCAATCTTGCCATGGAAAAATTGTGAATCATATTCACAACCCAAAACAACATGTAATTCATATTGTTAATTAATTACACAATGTGTATCCAATACACATCATAATTAATCAACACATATAAATTATAATTAACTCTCTCTAATACATTATAAATCACATTTATAATATATTATGAATAATTGGATATTTCTATCCACATTATTCTTATCCAAAATAATTAAATCACATTTAATCATATTGGACAACTTCTCATACATCATGATAATCAAATCACATTTAATTATCAAATTCTCTTTGCTTAGATCTTATGGAATTGTTCTTAAACCATTTAAGAACAATGCTATTTCTCCTCAGATACTTGGAGATAAGGACAGGGCGATTGTATTGTTCCACGTATAGTGACTTGGATGTTGAGATCATATCTCAAATCCAGATCCTATGGACCTCCCACTGATGCTTGATCAAATCAAGACCGTAGACTTAATCTTCTCATTGCATCTGAATCTTATTCAGATCAATGTCCAGTTCATGGACTAAGATTAGGTCACTTCTCTAATGAGAGGAGTCACTAAAATCCAAACCTGTTTCATCACTCCCTCGGAATGGAAGCGTCATGGTTATACAATCGTATATGATCAAATCACCCTTCAGGTATTCCCAATACCTGCACATCCTACATACTGGAAGACTCATGATCATCCTGAAGATAAAGATCACTTTTACACTGTCATCTTCAGGGTTAGATCATTAAGTTTTTCAATCTTGGTCACTGGGACTTGGTATAGATCATATGCTTTCACAAAGCATATATCTTACCTTCAAATTCATGTCATGCTTCCAAAGCACGACAACCATGCATGGAATTTGTTCAGTCCCAATACCTCATGAGTGAGCTCATGTCTTCCGGTTCACAAATGAACCTGTATGATCCCTTTGAGAGATCGCATTACTCATATGTCCTTACATGCACACCAGCTCGCCGGTATATAGACGTTGATTAGGTCATCAACCTATTGGTCTGCCAAATGTACATACTCAGACATATAGAAATACATCCGTCTCTAGTCAGAGGATGCATGCCTATGTTGTGACAGTATTCAACGTAGGTCTTTTGTTATCTCGATCTCGTCAAGTCAACCCATTTACTTAACTAACCTGACACCTCTGAATCACTATTCCCATGCAGAGGACCTGCATCAAGAGGTCAGTCAGATATCAGTCATATGAGATAGGATTGCCATCTCCTACTCAGACTGGAGATCATCACTTAATGATCATTTGATGATGCTTGATGAGTCCTCTATCTAACTCCTTAGATATTCATCCAAGCATCAGCCTCTATGATCCATCCAATGAATCAACAGTTGTATGATCATCAAGTTGGCCATGGTACATAACCCTTATTGTACAGAGGGACCCTATAGTGCATTCATTCATTAATCTCAGAAAGGGAGTGAAAAATAATCAATAACTTTTATTGATAATTTATTCATTACAATAACATTTATTGTAGAAATGGTTCGCCCGGGGCTCACATTGCTAACACTATACTCTGATTCTGCGCTAGATCTGGCCACAACTGTCTGTTTCTTGCTCTTCCATGAAACTAATGACCTATAAACAAACACAGTGAAGCCTGAAGTTAACTTCCTGCCCTTGGGACACCCAATATAGTATGCATCCGCACAGCCTGACACTGTTAGGATCGTGTCTCTCCTGAATAACAGTCCTGCACCTGGAGAAGATTTGAGATACCTCAAGATCATGTTGATTGCATCCACGTGCGACTGTCTTGGTTGCTCTATAAATTGGTTAACCCTGCTGACAACAAACAATATATCATGCCTAGTAATGGTGACATACAATAACTTCCCTACCAGCTCTCTGTACTGTCTCTTATCTACCTCTACAGAGTCATCGTCATATAGTCGTGCATTGGGATCTATTGGAGTAGTAGAAGGTCTACATCCTATCATACCTGTCTCAGATAAGAGATCAATGACATATTTCCTTTGTGTCATTACCATTCCCTACTGGTTTCTTGCAAATTCTAGTCCAATAAAATACCACAGCTTACCAAGATTCTTGGTAATGAACTGTTGTCCAAGAAAATCCTTGGTAGCCTGAATTCCTTCGTCATCACTGCCTATGACAACAATATCATCTACATAAACCAAAATAGCAACAATACCTTTCTGGGTCCTCTTAACAAAAAGAGAATGGTCTACCGTAGATTTGACAAAAGCTTCTTGTTCAATCAACTCTGAGAGCTTCTGAAACCATGCCGTTGGACTTTGCTTAAGGCCATATATGGCCTTATGAAGTTTACACACCATATTAGACTCTCCCTCAGTAGTAAACCCTGGTGGCTGCTGCATATACACTTCTTCATGCAAATCGCCATATGAGAAAGCATTCTTGACATCCAATTGGAAAAGAGGTCAGTCCTTTACCACAACAACGACAACAAGAATGCGTAGTGTAGAGTGACTTGCAACAAGAGAAAAGGTATCTTGATAGTCCACCCCATAAGTTTGGGTGAATCCTCGAGCAACCAACCGGGCCTTGTATTTGTCCACAGAACCATCTGTACTGTGTTTAATAGTAAACACCCACTTACTTCCGACAATAGAAGCACCTGGAGGAGTGGAGACGACACTCCATGTACCACAAGATTATAAAGCGACCATTTCCTCTTCAATAGCAAGACATCAAGGGCCACTCTGTAATACCTCCTGATATGATCTCGGTATATGCACCGCTGATAAGGCAAAAACAAATAACTGAAAGTCCCTAGATAATCACGCCAGAGAGACATGAGAGGGAATAGGATGCATCATACATGCACGTCGCTTTTATCGTAGAGCAATAGGCACATCTAGGTCCACTGTATCCTCAGAAATAGAATCATCCAAAACATCCTGCACACTCAAATCACTAGTGCCAACAGTAGAACTCAAATGTTTAAGACATACCTTGGGCATGCTGGATGTTGGTGAGGGTACACGAGAACAAGGCCATCGCTGGTAAACTTGAGGAAAGAAAGTGGATGTGGCTGGAGGTGTAAGTGGTAGTGGTGATTGTGGAGGATGTGGTGGTGGTGGGGGCGGTGGAATAAGAGAGATATGAGGTGGTGGCATGTAAACCTCTTCTCCACTCTTTGAAGGAATGAGCTTATCACCGGTAGGAGAGAAATACATGATGGATTCAAAGAATATGACATCTGCACTAACATAGTACCTTCGCCGAGCAGGGTCAAAGCAACGATACCCCTTTTGGGTCTTGGAATATCCAACAAACACATACTTGAATACTCTAGGTGAGAGCTTGTCAATACCTGGAGACATCTGATGGACAAAAGCTACGTAATAAAAAACACAAGGTGTGAGAGAAAAAAGATCCTTCTTGGGAAACACAATCGAGAATGGAATCTTTTCCCCCAGAATTGATGAAGACATACGATTCACCGAATAACATGTAGTGACAACAACGTCCCCCCGGTACGAGTGGGGAGCACAACTTTGAATCAGAAGAGTCCTGGTGACATCCAAGAGATGGTGATGTTTCCTCTCAACCACCCCATTCTGTTGGGACGTATATGCACAAGATGTCTGATGCACAATACCTTAAGATTTAAGAAATTGAGAAAGTTGTTTACTACAAAATTCAAAATCATTATCAGAATGTATATACTCACATTTGCAGAAAAAACATTCTTATTTATTTAATAAAAGACTGAATGATAGGACTAGCATCAGACTTGTTCTTAAGAAAAAAGACCCATGACAATCTAAAAAAATTCATAAACTGCAACAAGATAAAAATGATGTTTCTATAGATCAGGAACACGACTAGGACCCCAGATATTCAAATGAATCAACTCAAAAAGACCATGACCAATTTGACCATGACGACTCTGGAATGTGGACCTCTGATGCTTCCCAAGCTGGCAGGCCTCGTACTGGAAAGTAGAGTGAGGAGAGATCTGAGAAGAACATGACGCAACTTTTGCAGATGAAGATGACCAAAATGGAGATGCCATGTATATGGAGAGACATATCCAGTGCGAAGAGAAGAGACAACAACATACGTAGATTGCACTAGTCAGTATAGGCCTCCTTGCTCACGGCCAGAACCAATCACCCTTCTCGTTAGAATGTCCTGAAACACAAGAGAAGAGGGGCCAAATATGGCACAACAATGCAAATTCTTGGTGGTTTGACTAATAGATAATAAATTCATGGAGAATTCAGGAGCGTAAAGAACATTCTGAAGCCGCATTTCAAAGGTCAACTGCACCTCCCCCTGACATGTAATGGGGGAGTGTGTCCCATCAGCTATCACCACAGATCTACTTGACTGAGTTGGGCCATAGGCACTAAGTCGTTCTCTCTTACCACAGAGATGATGAGATGCTCCTGAATCCATTATCCACTCTGACAAGTTTGCCCTGTAATATCTAGTAAAAGCATACGTTGTACTGGATGTAGATGTAGTGGCTAAGGTTGCTACTCCGAAGATCCCGATTGTGAGCTAGTTGACCCGGGAGATGGCATAATCTCCCTGAGCTATGCAACTAACTCATCAAACCTCTGATCAGATGCGCTAGATGAACTCTTGCCTTGTTGGATCTGTTCTGCCACATGTGGTGAAGCAGGATAACCATGCTTAGAATAGCATGTTTCCTCTGAATGACATGGCCTATGGAAATAAGTGCAAGGCTGACGAGGGGTTCTACTACTCCCCTCTCTTCACCGACCACCTTGGCCACGGAACTGCATAGTGCTCCTCCTACCACGAGATGCTGCCATGGCTGAAGAAGTCTGAGATACGGAAGAACTACTAAAATATATGGAGAGTCTGCTCAGCCGACGATATGCCTCCTCCATCAGAGGGATAGTGGCATCAATAAGAATCTGTGCTCTAGATGCATCATACTCAGGATCAAGTGCTGTTAGAAAGTCTCCTGCCATCATGGAATCCCTCTACGCCTTGAGTTGCTTTGGTGTAGCAGTCAAGGGAATGTAACCATGTAATTTTTCAAACATACCCCTTAAAGAAGTGTAAAGGGTATGGAGATGACAACCATTCTGCTTCGAAGTGAAGATATCGTGCTGAAGTTGCAGAATCTTTGACTCATTCTTCACCGAAGAATATAAGGACACATATTAGATTTGTGCAGTGTGCACCTACCCATCCCTTAACAAGAGTCTAAACATGTTATCATCTTCTCAGAACAATCGGCTCCCAAATTTATTGCCAAAAAGTCTAACATCTTCAACCTCTATCTCTATACAATGTCAACCATTGGATAATAACCATCATTAATATAGAAGCTGTTCAAAATGGAAAAGTTATAAAGTCAGAGTATTTTAGGGATCATAGATAAAGATGATTCAATAGGAACATAACTTATGTTCCCACGTCTTTTCCCTATATTACTATGAAATCTTTGAGGTGATGATGAAAGTGATATGATAGTAATTATAAAGATTGAGATATCTATTTTACTGCAGATGAAGTCCCCTCATGCTTTGTGTTTTCCACTGATGATCTTTTCTGTGTTAAGGTTTCACACACGAATGGAGTTCCTATGTTGCATTGGGTAGTGGGAGATAGCGACCACAAGGGATAGGCATGCACCCTTGGGTCCTCAGGTAGATGACTTGACGGTCGCGACCCCAGCAGTTGTAGTGGTTGGGAAACACATAGTCTGACTCTACAATAATGTTGTTCCAGTGGTTGCATGACATCGTTCGAGGACACGTGGTTGGTAGTCTTGACTTCCCTTTCGGTCATAGGATTAATACGAGAGGTCATTTAGAGCCAATCACTCGAGCTGGTTTCTCACATAGGTTTTATAAAGGGAGTTCCATGATGTGGTTAGTAAAGGAGGTATTTTATCGGTTTGCCATGTATCCGGAGAAAAATGGAAGGAAGTCGTAGGTCTTTCTGACTACAAAGATGAGTATCAAATTAGATCATATAATCTAATCTCAAGATCTACCTTGTGCACTACCATCAGGGACTTTTATCGACGAGTAGTGGATTTTAGTTGATCATTTCGCAAATCAAGCATCTCATCTCATCAGGTTGGACACTAAATCGGTACAGTTGAAATATGATTAATTCTGAGGACAAGAGAACTATCAGTGAAACGAGAATGATAATCTAGAGGGAAAGTTGATAGGTTAGTAAAGTTAAGTGTCGAGAACTTAGTTAGGATGCATCTACTTCTTGCATGCCTACGAGGCCCCCCAACCGTAAGATACGACGTATCTTGGAGTCGTAATGTGAGATCCTCATGGTCAAGACCGCAAACTATTTCCATAGCTAATACTTGTTGGACATGCGAGCCCACGACGAGCCATTATGCAATAAATGTTATTGCAAATATCATTCCTTGATCTGACATGAAGAATAACTGATTTGCACAATAGATCCCTTAGTACAATTAGGGTTATGAACCATGGCTATCTTAATTATCATACATCTGTTGATTCAATTGTTGAATCATAGAGACTGGTGCTTGGATGAATATCTAAAGAGTTAGATCGAGGACTCATCAAGCACCGTCAAATGACTGTTAAGAGATGATCTCCATCCTGAGTAGGAGATGTCAATCCTTTCTCTAATGGGCTGATATCTAACCAACCTCTTGATGCAAGTCCTCTGCATATGAATAGAGATTCGGAGGTGTTAGATAAGTTAGGTCAAAGAGTTGACTTAACAAGATTAAGATAACCTAAGACCTATGTCATATGATGTCATGATATAGGCACGCATTCTATGACCGGATACAGATGTGTTACTATATGTCTGAGTATGTACATTTGGCAGACAGATAAGTTGATGGCCTAATCAAGGTCTATACACCGGCATGCTGGTGTGCATACTAGGTCATATGAGTAATACAACCTCTTAAAGGGATCATACATGTTCATTTACTAAATCGAAAGACATGAGCTCACTCATGAGATATTGAGATCAAATTCCATGCACGTTCATCTTGCTTTGGAAGTTTGATAGAATATGTTGGTTTGATATATGCTTTTGGAAAGTATATTATCAATGCCTAGGTACGATATATTCTTTTGGAAAGTATATGATCGATACCAAATCCCATTGATCAACTTATAAACTTAATGATAAAACCCTATAGGAGATTGTCTAAATGGATCTACAATGTTAGGTTTATTCTAGGTCTTTCAGTATGCAGGATGTATGGGTATTAGGAATACCTGAGGGTGATGTGATCATAAAAGATTGTATAATCATGACTCTTCCATTCCAAGGGAATGATGAAATGGGTTTGGATTTTAGTAACCCTCTCAATAGAGAAGTAATCTTGGTCCAAATGTTGGACATTGATATGAATGTGATTCGGACGCAATGAAAAGATTAGATTTATGGTTTTGATTTAATCAAACATCTATGGGACAGTCCGCAAGATTCAGATTTGAGATATGATCTTAATATCCAAGTCACTATACGTGGAACGTACAATCGCCACGTCCTTATCTCCAAGTATCCACAGAGAAAGCACATTATTCTTGAAAGAGTTCAAGAATAATTTCATTGTTGATATTATATAAGATGACTAAGCAAAATAGATAATTAAATATGATTTAATTATTGTGAATAATATGAATGTGATTCATATTGTTTGAACACATTGAGAAATGTATAATTAAATGTTATTTAATGATCATGAAAGATGTAAATGCGATCCATATTATTTGAGTAGATGAGATTTGAGATCTTAGATAATTAAATATAATTTAATTATCAAGGATATGAATAATGTGGATAACACTATCCATATAATTCACATATATTATAAATGTCATTTATAATGTATAATAAGGGGTAAATTGTAAATAACATTTGCAATTTAAATGTCCATGTGAATCAGATTCACATTGTACAATTAATTTAGAATGTAATTTATATTTTATTTTGGGTAGTGAATGTGATTCACAATTTCCAATGGCATGATTGCAATGTTCACAAAATAATTGTGAATTATTTCTATCAATAAATTTGCATCAGATGTTGTTGCAAATTATGGAGAAAATCATGGAGCAAGTGGCTCCCATGAAATAAGGAAGAGAAAGCCACCTTCCTTATTAAGAGGATGAACAACTACCATATTCCTAATTGGATTGGTGTTCATCCCCCCTCTTATGGAAGGAGGCTTGACTCCTTTCTATTATTTTCATGGTAATTAATTTATCTTGATTAATATTCAATATATATATAATTTAATTAATTGTTGTTGTATTTTTACAACAAAATCATAGTCATTAAAAAGAAACACAAATCAATGTGAACCACTGAATTTGTGTTGTCCATGGATTAGGATCCATGGACTCCCAAGATATTATATAAGAAGAGGCAACCATATCTCTTCTTTACACAATGGAAAATATGATCTCTCTCCCTCTCTCTACATACCAACTCTCTCTTTATCTCTCATTGAGGCCATCCACCTTGATGCCCTAGGGAGAGATCACCACCACGCTGTTGTGTCGATCACTCGTGGATTTTTGTCTCCTTCGGTGCACCTCGTTCGTGAAGAAGATGTCGGATCTCGTATGACGAGATCAGGAGATTCACTGTTGGATCATTAACATGGATTACGAGGAGCACGCTTTTCATGAATGCGATCATCAACATGAATCAGACTTGTTTCATCAACGAGATATGAGGTCTCTTCCTTTAGAGACTTTATCACTACCATGCTTCAATAGGTAAATCTAATACTTGTTTGTGTCTAGATGAAATGATCCTAGAAGTGTTCTTGGATCATGTTGTTTCATCATTTAATTTTGTTTTTAAATTCTGCTGCTCGGAGCAACTAGTGCGACTAGTTGCTCCCGATCACATATGATGAGATCCTCATGTTTTCGTGATGCGCTTAAGGATTTATCCATATTATTCAAGTGATATCAGAGCCATAGGTTAGAGGTCTAGGATATGATCCTTAAATTGAAGATGACTTGGGCATTTTTTATTGTGCAAACTTTCATCGTATTTTGTTCATGCATCCCTTTATTGTGAGTTTTTTCATCCTATTTAAATGTGTTTAAACTCGACATTATCACTTGTATATGTTTCCATTAAATAAAGAAACCAGGGAACTTGATTTTTCATGATTTGTAATCCGTATGCTCTAGTTATGATTGTTTTAGTGAACATGTATCCACTATTACGAGGATGATGAATCTTAACGTAATTAAAGAGTTAATTATGGTTTTATTTCACCTATAAATGCATTAACAACACTTGGGTTATTTTATAAATCAAATTGGCAAATCAAATAAACTTAATGTCCATGATTTAGATTTAAATTAATTGAGATATGCTAATTTTATTTAGTAGAGGTCACTTTTGGAAATTACTTCCCCAATCAAGAACTTTGTGATTATCATTTAATCAATTAGTGGAGATTAATTATTAATTTCCTAAAATAATTGTTGATAAATATTTTGTGAAATATTTAAGGATGATTATTTCCTTAAATGATCCTTAACCAAAATTGATTAGATATGATCTAGATCACAATTGGTTATATCAGTCCCAACAAACATTGTTACTTGACTAGGAATGGGAACTTGTTTAGAAAATTTCCTTATAATATTATCAAAAAGATGTTGATTAATATTATATACGATATAACTTTGGTTGAAAGATCGATTATCGTCTCAAATACTAAATTGTCAAACCGTATTATCCTAACCTGAGGTAGATATGGGGTCTAGTTGGGGATCGTTGGGGTCGTAGGTTGCTCCTTGAGTGGTCTGTCCCACTCTTGTTGGTACTGATCATGACAATGGGTAAGGAAAGAATAATGCTTGGAGAGATCATGATGCATTTTTCTAATTATTAAAATTTGAATAATACATATTTTGAGACTATACCACCCTTCAAGTAATAATTAAAATTATTTGTTGGTTAATTTATTAGATTAATAATAGATTTAATACAATTAAATTAATTAGATCCAATTATGCATTCTATTATGAATATAGTTGTAATTCCCTTGAAAGAATTAATTATGGGAATATGATTCATAATAATTAATTAGAATTGAAGATGATATGTAGGATCACATAAGTGACATCCATGATCTTCCGTCAAGGTAAAGGGTTTCATCGCTAGGGATTGTATGTAGGAGATGCATGTCCGACATGACAGCTTTTGCATACATGCACATAGCTCTTTGAGTTCAAAAGAGTAAGGTTGTATGCGTAGTGACTCCAATATCAGTTCCTCATATTATTGGGGCGATATTAGATTGTGCACAACGAGTGCTATTCATGTTGATGGTTGGTTCAATTAACGATGGGTCAATAACCTCAGGGGTGGTGGGCCTGGGTGTTAAAGACCGAATTGGGAAATACAAGTTGGACTCGCAAGGCGGAATAAGTTCCCGCTTCTTTTTATTCGAGTTACAGTTTCTCATATTATTGGGATGTAACAAAGGTAAGAAAGGAGATCTCAGATCTTGCTTGAGATATAATGGTAAGTATATCTCTTACATTGAAAGTGATTAACGAAATGAACTTTCAGTGTTGATAAGACAAGACAACTTTGATATAAAAATTCCTAAATCAAAGTAAATATGTATTTATGCAAATTTCTTATTTCAGATAATCCTCAGTAAACTCACTCAATACTATACTCAATAACAATCAGTAAATCATCATGGATTGGATCCATGATCAAGATATTGTACTTGCAGTTGGACACATAATGTATGTGGTTGCAATATGCAAGTTTCCTCATAATAATGAGGAGGAATGACAATTAAATAGACAATAGGACAACAACCTAGGGTTTGTGTCTCTATAGCCTTGATCTCTCATCGAGTGTGCTTTGGAAGTATCATGTCGATGATGATCGTAATTTTCAAACAATCCTTATAAACTCTAAAAAAATGTTTTTACATAAATATGTGCTCTTAATATTTAATCATGAATGACATGGTTTACTGCATTATGCAGAATAGTGGCTCGATATGAGAAGATGTACTCAAAATGTTTTCGAGTACCTACTTGAACTAAAGCCTTTTAAGAGTTAAGATGGATGTAGATACGATGAGTGTCATCATTCTACTATCTATACTCAAGTCATTCATGAAGCTTCATAATGTTCATATTGTATGAATTAAATGAAGCACATATAAATATTGAAATACACTTACATTGATTTCTTTTGAGTTGAATATAAGAAATCCTTTTATCTTAAGCAATGGTTGTTTATAGATGAAGGGAGCACAGTGGAAGCATGGGTCTATCCCAAGTAAGAAGGAAAGTCAAAGAGTTGACTGTACTTCTGCGGTTTCCACACAAATGACATCCAAAGAGTTGGATGAATGCCAACATTGCAATAAGCCAATGTATTGATAGTATGACTATCTAGACTATCTTAGATCCTTAGAGAAGGATCTGGATAGTGCATTGAAATATTATACATCTACATATAATCATTGAAATTGACTTGCTTATTGGATAAGATCAAAGTCTAAAATCGCATCTCATTCTTCTAATAACACTTGCAATTGGTTGCATATGTTTTAGAAGACTAGAAAATTTGATCTTAAGGTTTAATAGTCATCCACATGGATATTGATGCAACTGTTGCAACAATCTCTATTGGATAGATAGAATTTATAATTTCAGTGGGAGAGCCCTTAGTCTTAGAGAATGCCTCTATGATCTAGATATTAGAATACACTCATTGTTTATTTCTAAATGTAGGAAATAAACATGAATTCTGGAATAGATCTATTATAGAGAGTTATGATGGATATATTTCAGATAATGATCTGATATCTAGAGGACTCCACTAAACTAAAAATAATAATAAATGGTTCATTAATATTTCTAATACTAAAAATTAAACCTTAAAAGATCAATAAGAGGACGAAGATCATTTGACAATGATATGGTATCAAGCCTTGGACATATGTCTATTGATGAGATCAATAGACTAGTAAGAGATGAAGCTTTAAAATGTCTGAAATTTCAAATATTACATACTTGTGAATATTATATTCAAGGAAAAATGTTCGGTACACTTTTCTCTGGGAATGGTGTTTGATGCCAAGGTATTCAAGATCTCATATATATTGATGTATGTGGATCATCTGTATCTAGGGAAGAGAATGGGCTAGGCTAGGTCAGGCCCTGGAGAGGTAGACCATATATCAACATATCTCGCCAACTGAGAGTCCTAAGGGAGCTACTATAGGGACTTGTCTTCCAATATATTTACATAGGAAATGGACTTCAGTAAGTCTATAAAAACCGAGCGATCCCAGTCCATGACAGAGAACAAGACAGCAAGCAAGCCTTTGTTCGCTTCTTCTCCACCAAGCACGGAAGTTTCGGGATAATTGTAGGTCCCATGCTCAAGCCCGTTTAAAAAATTCGGGCCTTGGGCTGGGCTTAAGCCCGTATTTTTTTGTTCAGCCCAAGCCCAGGCCGGACCCAATTCCTTTAGGTTGGGCTTGGATCGGTCATCCCATCTCCACCTGGGTTGGGTCAACCCATATCCACTCATTAGAGATTATTAACTTTGAGTTTTTTATTTCAAGTTAATCTCAACTCAAGTTACACAAGCCAAAATTGGTTGAACCATGTGCCATGATACTTGTGAAACAAACAAAATTCAATTATACCAAATCCAAGGATTTCTCATTTTACACACGTGCACTCAATGCATGTATAGAAATGGTGCATCGGACCCTATCTCTCATGTATAGAAATTGAAAGAGTGAAAAAACTTTATCCAGTTAACAACAACAGGTGCATCAGACCCTACATGTTAAGAAATGGTCACAAGGCCCATATTGGGTGAAGGTTCAATAATAGAAAATTTCTGATTGAAAAAATAAATACTAACAAATTCAAAAATAACCAATAGAATCTAAACCAAATACTAATTAAGGAAAATTAATTCTGAATTGAAATACAATGAACATCAACTCATATGTCACACGCCTGACTTTCTTCATTTATAAACATTGTATGAAGACATGATACAAGAAGAGAGTGCACACGGAATAGGTGGGGGTTTTCATGTGTGTAGGATGTAAGAAAGGGTTCGAGCCCTTGGGCCGGTTCAGGCTGGGCTGTGAGCCAATCCCGAGCTCGACCCAAAAGAAATTGAGCCTAAATATTGTGCCCGAGCTTGGCCCAACATTCATTTCGGCCTGGCCGGCCTAGCCCAATGCTCATCCCTATCTGTATCATAATAGACATTAATGATATGTGATATCAATTGATGATTTTTTTGATATGAGATTCCTTTCCTTCATATTATAAACTTTTGAAATGTGAAAAGATTTCACAATTTAGTTTAGAACCAAAGTTTGAAGGAAGATGACATGAATTTGATCTAACCTAGGTAGTCAGTATCTATTAGATGAATTCATAGAATACCTTTTAGAGAAAGGAATATCATTCCTATCTCAATCCTCTAATGCACCTAAACCCAATAGAGTTGTTGGGAGATACAATTGGATCATGTCTGACATGATTTAATCAATAATGAATCTTAGCATAATTACCTCTTAGTTTCCAGGTATATGTGTAGTAGAGACTACGATATATCCTTAATAATATTCCATGAAAATCTAATTCCGAAAACCCTCATAAGTTATGGTTAGAACCTAGCCTTGTATTGGACACTTGAGGATTTAGGGTTGCTTGGTCCATAACTTTGTCATGGATGCAAGTAAGCTAGAATCTAGCACCAGAGAGTGCTACTTCATTAGGAAAATGAAGGATGGTATCAGATACCTACTTTATGATCTTGAGATTCTTAGATTTCCTCTTGAAGGATATGATTCTTTGAGGATGACTTTCTTGAAAATCAAGATGAAAATGAAGTAAAGGAACTCATTGAATCTTGAGAATATAATGATGCTCCTAAAATCATGAACTAAAAGGACAGTTAAAGATGAGACTCTTATACCTCTTCAAATGAATTTGGAGATGAATTCCATGTATCAACTAAGTCTGACAATGATCTGACTTCATGTAATGAAGCTTCTGAGGATCATGACATGGAAAGATGGATGTTAGAAATAAATTCTAAAGTAGACTTCCTATACAAGTGTTGTATATGGACCCTCAAGGATCCACCTATATGGGTAAGACCCGTTAAGGTGTAAATGGATTTCAAGAGAAAGAGGGAACCTGATGAGAAACCTTCAAAGCACAACTCGTAGCCATGAGCTATACACCAACGAGAAAACATCGCTTGTGATGAGACTTGATCTTCAATAACCATGCTTAAACCCATCAAAATATTGCTAACTATAGCTACAAAACTTGACTTTGACATCTATAAGATGAAAACGAAGGTTACATTTCTCTATGAATACCTCTCCAAGGATATTCATATGAAGTAGACCAAGAGCTTCATGGTTGAGGAAAGCAATGTGTTCAAGGTAAAGGAATTCCATCTTTGGACTCAAATAAGCTTCTTGTAGTTGGAACACTGGATTTAATGAAATTAGAAATGTTATGATTTTAGATAGAATCTTGATGAACCGTGTGAAGCTTAGTGGGAGTGTCATTGTGTTCATTGTGCTAAATGTAGATGATACCCTAACCATTTGAAATGATATAAGGATGATAATAAGTATTTTATAATCTGGTTGTTCGATACCTTGAGAGCATTCCGCCCAGCAGAGCCAAGGAGAAGGTAGTTGCAGTGCTCAGTTATGAAGGCCGCATAGCTAAGAAAGAGAGGCGGGAACCCATGATCTCAAGGATACCTCTTAGATCTTAGTTATAAATATGTTTAGAAATAAAGAGAAGTGGGCAATGGGACCATCACATTAGTAGTACACCTTAGACATGTTCCATTTGGAAAAATTCCAAGTAAGGCTTCCGTCCCTTAAGATATGACACTGATCTATCTAAAGGGATAACACCTCAAAGAGCTGAAGTTGTGAATACCAAAGGTACATGCCATAGTGCATCAGCTTTGGGAAGCTCAGTATATGCTAGATGTGTACAAAATCCAGATGTCAGCCACGCAATGGGAGTAGTAAACTGTTACTAATCCTACTATGGAGAAAAAAACACTTGATTGCAGTAATAACAATATCTTCAAAGATGAAAAGATTTTTGAGATAGCAATTTCAAAAGTCTTATCTTCAAAAACTTGAGACTATATAGATAGTGATCTAAAAGGTCTTAATGTGAATACCTTAGGAGATGGAGATATCCAAGAATAAGGGCATTCTGATAAGGACAATAGAAATTACATACTGGTTATAATGATTGTTGAGGTCTAGTGTCAATGACAATATAAATGCTTCAAAATTGAGTAATGGTTACATAAGATGCAACATTCGCATTGGATGTGAGCACTGTTACTAGGGGATATGCAAGTGCCGTAAAAGGACATGGTGTAGTCTCTTGGGTACAGAGTGACTTGTCAGCTTACCTATCTATTTTTCAAAATAACCTATGATCATGGGTGTGGGTTTAAAGATTAGGCTGTTAATGGCTCTTTGGTCTAATGGGATATTGTTGGACATGCGAGCCCATGGTGAGCCATTATGCAATAAATGTTATTACAAATATCATTCCCTGATCTGAAATGAAGAATGACTAATTACATAACATATCGCTTAGTACAATTAGGATTATGAACCATGGCTATCTTAACGATCATAGATTTGTTGATTTTATTGTTGAATCATAGAGATTGGTGCTTGGATGGATATCTAGAGAGTTAGATCGAGGACACATAAAGCACCGTCAAATGATTGTTAAGAGATGATCTCTAGCCTGAGTAGGAGATGGCAATCCTTTTTCTAATGGGCTGATATCTAACTGACCTCTAGATGCAGGACCTCTGCATAGGAATAGAGATTCATAGGTGTTAGATAAGTTAGGTCAAAGAGTTGGCTTAACGAGATCGAGATAACCAAAGACCTATGTCGTATGTTGACAAGATATAGGTACACATCCTCCGATCAGAGACAAATGTGTTACTATATGTTTGCGTATGCACATTTGGAAGATCGATAGGTTGATGGCCTAATCAAGGTCTATACACCGGCGTGTTGGTGTGCATACAAGGGAATACGAGTAATAAGATCTCTCAAAGGGATTATACAGGTTTATTTACTGAATCGAAAGACATGAGCTCACTCGTGAAATATTGGGATCAAATTCCGTGCATGGTCATCTTGCTTTGGAAGCTTGACAGAATTTGTAGGTTTGATATATGCTTTTGGAAAGTATATGATCAATACCTAGGTATGATATATGCTTTTGCAAAGTACATGATTGATACCAAATCTCAATAATCAAATGAGAAACTTAATGATAAAACCTGAAGGAGATGATCTAAATAGATCTTAAACTTTAGGTTTATTCTAGTTCTTCTAGTGTGCAGGATGTATTAGGAATACCTGAGGGTGATGTGATCATAAACGATTATATAACCATGACGCTTCCATTCCTAGGGAGTGATGAAAGGGGTTTGGACTTTAGTGACTCCTGTTAGTAGAGAAGTAATCTGATCTTGGTCCAAATGTTGGACAATGATCTAAATGTGATTTAGATGCAATGCAAAGATTAGAGTTACGGTTTCGATTTAATCAAACATCTATGGGAGGTCTTCAAGATCTGGATTTGAGATATGATCTCAATATCCAAGTCACTATACGTGGAACGTATAATCGCCCTGTCCTTATCTCCAAGTATCCACAGAGAAAGCACATTATTCTTGAAAGAGTTCAAGAATAATTTCATTGTTGATATTATATCTGAGCATTGAGAAAAATAGATAATTAAATGTGATTTAATTATTATGAATAATATGAATGTGATTCATATTATTTGGGCACATTCAGAAATGGATAATTAAATGTGATTTAATTATCCTGAATGATGTGAATGAGATTCATATTATTTGAGTGCATGTGATTTGAGATCTTAGATAGTTAAATATGATTTAATTATCAAGGATATGAGTAATTTGGATAGCACTATACATATAATTCATGTATATTATAAATATTATTTAAAATATATAAGAGAGAGCTATTTGTAAATGACATTTGCAATTTAAATGTTGATGTGAATTGGATTCACATTGGACAATTAATTGAGAATCTAACTTACATTAAATTTTGGGTTTTGAATGATTCATAAATTTCTAGTGGCATGATTGATATGTTCACTTTATAATTGTGAATTATTTGTGCAAATAATTTTGCAATAAATATTTTTACAAATTATGGAGAAAATCATGGAGAAAGCAGCTTCCATGAAATAAGTAAGAGAAAGCCACCTTCCTTCTTAAGAGGGTGGATGACCATCATAGTCTTAATTGGATTAGTGGTCGTCCCCCCATCTTATGGAAGGAGGCTTGACTCCTTTCTATTATCTCAATGGACAACTTATTTAATTTAAATAATTTATATTAATTATTATTCAATATATATTTAATTTAATTCAATTCAATTAATTGTTGTTGTGTTTTTACAACAATCATGACCATTAAAAGAAACACAAATCAATGTGAACCATTGGATTTGTGTTATCCAAGGATTTGGATCCATGGACTCCCAAAATATTATATAACAAGAGGCAACCCTAGCTCTTCTTTGTACAATGGAAAATATTCTCTCCCCATCTCTCTCTTTACATGTAAACTCTCTCTTTCTCTCTCATTGTGGTCATCCACCTTGATGCCCTAGAGAGAGAGATTGATGTTATCGTCACCGCCACACCATTGTGTTGTTTCTTCGACCGCTCATGGATCTCCTTCTCCTTCGGTGAGCCTCGCTCGTGAAGAAGACGTTGGATCTCATGTGACGAGATCAGGAGATTCATCGCTTGGATCATCAATATGGATTACGAGGAGCACACATTTCATCAACGTGCTCGCAAACGTTTCCTCCGTCAGATCGGATTTGAGGCAAGAGGTCTCTTCCTTTAGAGACTTGTTCGCAACCACACATCAAGAGGTAAACCTAATACTTGTTTGTGGTTTAGATAAAACGATCGGAGAAGTGTTCTTGAATCATGTGGTTTCATCATTTAATTTTTCTAAATTCTGCTGTCTGAAGTAACTAGTGTGGCTAGTCACTCCCGATCACATACAATGCAATCCTCATGTTTCCGTGATGCGCTTAAGGATTACTCCATATCTTTCAATACTATCATGTTGCTTACCACCATGGACTCTTATCGATGAGGAGCGGAACGAAATTGATCATGGTTTAAATCAAATATCTTATCTCATGTGTAATATATGGAACTTAGTTAGGAGACATATAAATAACAATGATAGTTCTTAAATAAATTAAATGTGGTAGACTAACTGATAGAGATACATTGTAGGTTCACTTATTGTTGACTACTTGATAGTAATCATTTTATTTCTTATGGGCAGTTGCTTTCCTTACAGATAATTTAATGTGCACACTTTTTACCATTTTTTCCTAATGTTTTATATCCTTACTGGATACTTTGCTCATAATCCTATTTGCGTGAGAAGCTGCAATACTAGACAGTTTGTGGGTTGACCTTCTGGCAGACAAAACTAGTGGTGTTGTAGTTGCTTTTCTTTTTCTAGTTCTTGTACATGTTTTGAGAGACATGCTGTGTATAACATGTTGCTTTATATTTTTGATAAATTTATACATCTTTTGTGGACACTAATGTGAATGGAAATTAAATCAAAAAAGGAAAAAATGTAGTTGGTTTTTCTTTTCTTACTCCTCTCCTTCATGTATTATACAACTTGGTATTTATAATATAGAATCGTATGTCGTGGATGTGTATTTCTTAGTATCTAGACCCTGGGAGTGCAACAATATGCTATCCAAAAATTACAAATTTAAGATGTTTTAAAGTTTTTTTATTATCTATCTTGTGAGACATTGTGAAACTTATTCTGAGGTTATTAAAATTGAATATTATTTTAAGGAAGAACTTAACCAATTTTTAAGGTTATTAAAATTGAATATTTATTTTAAGGAAAACTTATGTTGTGAGCTTAATTCATCCGATAAATGATTGTACAATTTGTGACATATTATTACAAATATCAATTTTGTGCAGGGAAATTTTTTAAGGATGATTTTGCACATAAAATTGGGAATTATTTTATTGATATTAGTGTTTAGATTGAGAATCAAATATCGTAAGATTTGATTGAGCATAATTTACAAAATATAATTATCATTTTTTGCATGCATTTATTAGAGAGTAATTTGGTTAACAAATATTTGTGGGGACTATTATATAACAAGAGAAATTCAAGGAGATTGTTGAGCACCATTATTTATAAAATTTTTATTGATGAATGATCAAAATGTTGAGATATTAATCTCTTGCTACTTATGAGACATGCATTGAGATTTTTATCGATAAATACTCTTGAGGATTTTAAACTTTACATGATTTAGAAAAGAGATCATCATATTACAATATCCTTCTTTTTTCTATTATCTTATAGACATTCATTTTTTTAAAAAATAAAATAAATAGTTTCCAATGCATTCTCTTGTGTTGCATCATTGCATATTTTTATCTGTATAGTCCACTCTTTTGTTTATTGTTTGATACAAAAATAATTATTGCAAATAACCAGATATAAAAATTAATTAAATCTACACAACTAGAGAATCATCGTTCACTGAGTTTGATTTTGGTATACTTATCAAGTTAAAATTAAACCATACTTAAAATTGCACAAATATGTGGTTTTTGATGGCGTGTTTTCTATCTCTCTATACTACGACAATTCGACTCTCTTAAGAGAGGTAGAAAGTTGTGTATCAGTAAGTACTTCTTAAGCTATGACTGGAAGAGGATATAACATTAAAGATGAAGCCCAAAACTCCGGACATGTGCCCTAAGTCTCAAAATCCGTCTCTTGTAGGGTTGGAAGTTGCAAGCACTCATCTCCGACCATACAGAGATATTCTATGTGAGAAAGTCTACTTTTTTCTTTAGGGTTGAGATATAACCCATCATCCTAGGTAGATCACTCTTTTGATTGAGGTATAGTAGAACCACATTTGTGAGCCAAGGAGATTCACTTGAGTGTAATTGATTCAAAGATTTCATTGTCACCTAAATTAAAATTGAAAAGATAATTGACCAGACCTTTGCAACTTTCATTGTATGAAGTTGATGAACTTGGGGTTTGCTTTATGTATTGTATCATGTGTGTTCAAAGTACTTGCACTTGCAAACAATCGATCGTGGTTCATGATCTTTCTCCACCTTTATTTAGAAAGATGTCATAATATTGATATTTATATCCAGACTCCATGGTTCAAGCCTACATGACCATCTCCTAACCATCTTCATCATCATTTTCATCCCAAAAGAATCCTCTCTTCAAGATGATTATTTCTTAGACATCATTCCCTCCGTCCTTGACATCCACCTCACAAATTCCACTCCAAAACCACACTTATTATTAGGTTGATACAAGATATGAACCACTTGCAAACACATAATCAAATGAATACTATGTGAACAGAATGGAGCAAGCGAATTCGAGGATGGAAAGGAGTGTAGTTGAACTTCGAAGAGAAACACAATTCCAAGTTACAATACACAATTCATTATTTAAACCATGCCTTACTTGAGATGACTCTCTTCCTGAGTATCACCACTTTTCCTCTGACCATACACTTGAGATTCATAGTCAAGGAAATCAAACTCATGACAAGGATGAGACCATAACGCGAGGAATGACTATCACTCGACTCAAGAATGCATGTCGGCATCACATCATGATGAGTATGGTTATTCTTCTCAAAGTCATGAGACGATCAATGATGACATTACTAGGATTAACTAGAGCCAATGCTTTAACCATCCAACTAGTTAAGGAAACGATCAACACCTAAGGAGTGAGGAAACTAGAAAGCAAACCCGAGACACCTCATGTGCAAGACACTCGGATTCAGACACCACAATCAAAGACCATCGAGACTACCGATCAATCCACGATAATTACATTGACTCTACCAAAACTCCAGAAAATAGACAAATTAGAAAAATAAGAAAATGGATACCACTAAATTGGAAGCATTTTGCGAAAGACTAATCTTGAAGCTTCCTTTGATCAAGACCACATAATAAGTGCCAGATCATCAAAGATTTGTGAAGAGCCGATTATCACCCACAAAGATGGGTAAGAAATGAACTGAATTTCATTTAATTACCATTGCTAGTTCATTATTGATGAGTCGGAAGATCAGAAAGCTGCAACGTTAAGGTTAATTGTGAAATTGAGCTACTATAAAAATCCTCCCAAAGTATGTGTTTAACCAACTCAAACTCGAACCACTTAAGAAAATTAGAGTAATCATTCAACTTCCTAATCGACCCACTAAAAGACCAAGATGAATTGTTTCTGTCGTTATGAACTTCCAAGGTGTCAAATATAGAGTCATCTTTATTGTCCTGGATATTGAGCACTGAAGAGAGTTGACTGAGTCTCTGATCATTTTGGGGAAATCATTATTAGCCTCTGTTATAGCAACTATCGATAGCGATAGTCAACATACTAAATTTCCAAACCTAGACCAAAGTGATCAAGTTCTCAAGGACACACACCCTGCTCTGGGATAATCGAACAAACTACTGACAATCGGGACCAAGAGAAGATAACAAATCAAACCCTTCCACTTCACGTGATCAGATCTCTCCCAAGGAACCACCGATTCAAAACATGACCCTAGGAGACACACCTAAGAAGCTGACTATAAAGAAGACCAAAGCTGACATCAAAAAAATCTTCATAGTCAAAAGGGGAATACATGATTACAAATCGAAATTGTAAACATCCCCTTATGGAGATATCGTTTGTTACCAGAGAGACTAAGGTGACTCCACCCATAGATTGCTCCACCACCACTCATGTTGCCACCAAGGTAAAGATCCTGACTTACATACATCTCACTTCACCAGATCCAGACACAATCATTTCAGACTTCCTTAATCATTATTGTGACCTGGCATCCAAGCCATCACCACAAAAGTAGACAAACCAAACTAGTGGACCACCTTCTAGACTGGAACACCAATGATAAATAACATCCTCTAATCAAGTTGCTAATGAAGGGAAGAACCACTTTAACTTCCACCTATCATGTGTATAGGGGGGACTGATGCCCGCTTTGTGTATACTCATCATCTCTCTTTTTTCCCTTGACCACCTCATTTTTGCTCTCTTCTATACTTAGGCTGATCATAGCTTAAGTGTAGGGGGTGACTGTTTCTACTCCATTCCTTTCTTCTTTTTCATCCCTTTATACTTAGCAGACATTAAGTATAAGGGAGGTGAGTTTCACTTGTTTACATAATCGGTATTGCATTGTACTATATGGTATTATAATTTATGTATATAATACTTACTTAATACAAGATGTGGGTAAATCTTGTAAAAAAATGTACAATATTTAAAAAAATTGTGAATATGTATAATCCTTGTGAAATTTGTACATTTTTGAAAAATATACAATATGTAAAACTCTTGTAAAATTCAAGTAAAAAATAAAAAATTCAAAAAAAGAAGAAATAAAATTGAAGAATTCAACCAAAAATCTGCATCTCACGCATATGCACTTCATTCAGCAAATGATGCATATGCACTTGTGAAAGGTCATTGGGTTTTGAATCGAGTTATGAGCAGAAATCGAAAGTGGACTTGACTTGACCTTAATCCACTTAATTTTCTATGGAACTTCACTGAAAACTATAGAACTTCATATCTTAAACTTAAATTTCTGAGTTTCGCATGATAGTGCTCAGACTTTGACTCTTAAAGTCTAAGTCGATAGCCTCATTCTGAGTAAGATTCTCGCACTTTGCTCAACTCAAATAGGTGTTGGAAGAATGTGCAGATTCTTCTCAAGTAGCGTAGACATTTAAAAATAGAAGTACATGTTGAAATAAATCTTCAGATGAGGAATATTATACTAGAACTTAGTTAGTTAGTTGAGATGAGGGCCATGACAACCACTCATATGGGTGTTCACTCTTGTACTCAAAAAATTCAAAAAAACGTACCATGAATAAATGCGAAAAATTCAAAAAAAAGAGCCCTAAAAAAGTGAATGCATAGCAAAAATTTCAAAGCCTAATTTCTTGACCAAAATGGTCCATTGCATGCATAGCAAAAACTTGTATACATGGGCGAAGCTTCAATACGCAACTTAACTACACAAGATCCAATTTCTTCCCTCTTTCTCTTTTATTTTTGATACTAGCAGTACTTGAACTTAGAAAGAAATACCTGACTCTCGGAGGATGAGTTACTGGAGGAGAGGATTGCATGATAGTTCATCATTTAGAATGCGAAGAGCTAACAACCTTCACATACAAGAGATAGTTACTCAATGTTCATGGAGAATGCTTTGGGAGAGGGTTGATCTGAGAGGACTTCTAAGCCAATCATGTACAGTGACTTGTAGAACTTATATACTGTTGATTATAAATTCTTAGTTCTCATGGGAGTTCTGACAAACTATTAATCGAAAGGACAAGTAGAGATCCATTTTCACCTTTTGTTCATGATCATGGTTATGGAACCCAATCTCATTTCACCTCTTCATTATTTAGTTGCTTAGGGACGAAAAAGGTTTAAGTATAGGGGGTTTGATGAATCTGTGATTCATCACTCTAATAAGCTGCAAATAAAGCTTCATCCCGAGTAATTAAGTAAATTTAGATGTTAATAAATCATAATTAGCATTCATGCAATTGTAAATAATTTGCATAATTTAGCATTTCATATTTCATTCATATTCACTTGTATATATTCATCTGACTTCACACATTTTTAACTAACTCACATTAACTCCAATTGACACCAAACAAGCTCCACTTTGTGCATATCACTCATATTAACCAATGAAAACCCCTACAAAATACCAGCTTATATATGTGAAATAAACCTAAAGCCTAGTTCCTGGACAAAAAGCCGTAAAATGTTGATATTTGCTGCATACAATGTCCAATTTCACTCTACTTATGAATTAATATGCACAAAATGATCTAATACTCAAAATCAAATTCAAAAGAATCGGAATCCAAATGTAAAACTTGGTTTTGCGGCCAAATTGTATATATCGTACATATTTAGTAATTTTTTAACATTATTTCATGTATATTTATCTTTTTTTAGTATTGTTTCCATTTCATTATTTCATCACTTGTTTTAACTAATTTCATAAAAATAAATATCCTAAAAATCAGAAAAGAAAAAAAAGAAAAAATTATGACTTGAGCATACTAATCTCTTCATTTGTGAATAATTAATCTGTATATTTTATTTTGATATTTTCTTAACTCATAAAAATCCAAAAACAACACTCATGATCATTTCATTATTTTAAAACATGTTTGATTTTTTGCATGTGTTTATTTTTCTATAAAAAACCAAATAAAATGCAAAACCATAAAAGTTGATATTTTATTTACATAAAATATCAACAAAAAATCCGTATCTTACATTGTTGAGTTCGTATTCACTCGAGTCCTTCATGGGTATTGTAGATATTTCTAAGATCTACCTTTTTTTATTTTCATCATTTTTGCATTAAAGCCATCTTTATTTTTAATGTAATTTCTAGTGCATTTCATGCTTGGTCAACAGTCAACATTGTACCCGGTATTATCTCATTACCCACTCAAAGACACTTCAGTGCTAAAGTCAACACACCCCTCTCTCAGACAACACCCCCTTCATCCTCTACCACCCTCCACCAAGGGCATTGGATCAAGTTTGATCCTATTGGACATAAAAGCCCACATCGAGCCATTATGCAATAAATGTTATCACTAATCATTTCCTACTCTGAAATAAAGAATAACAAATTTACTTAATAGGTCCCTCGGCATAACTAGGGTTATGTACCATGACCATCTTAATGATCATACAAATGTTGATACAAATGTTGAATCATAGAGGCTGGTGCTTCGATGATATCTAAAGAGTTAGATTGAGGACTCATCAAGCACCATCAAATGATTGTTGAGAAAGGATCTCCATCTTGAGAAGAAAATGGCAATTCTTCTCTAAAAGATTATACCTGACCAACCTCTTGATGTAGATCCTCTGCGTAGGAATAGAGATTTAGAGGTATCAAATATGTTAGGTCAAAGAGTGAGCTTGAAGAGATCTAGATAACCAAGACCTTTGTCGTATACTATCACGATATACGCATGTATCCTCTGACTGGAGACAGATGCGTTACTATGTCTGAGTGTGTACATTTGGCAGATCGATAAGTCGATGACCTAATCGAGGTCTATACACCGGCGAGATTGTGTGTATACAAGGGCATATGAGTAATAGGATCTCTTAAAGAGATCATACATGTTCATTATTGAACCATAAGACATGAGCTCACTCATAAGATATTTGGATCAAATTCCATGCATGGTCTTCTCTCTTTGGAAGCTTGACAGAATTTATAGGTATGATACATGCTTTTGGAAAGTTTATGTTCAATACCAAAATGATTTGATGAGAAACTTAATGATAAAACCATGAAGAAGATAGTTCAAATACGCAGGTCTGAATATGATTCAGATGCAATGAGAAGTTTAGATTTGAATTTTGATTCAATCAAACATCAATGAGAGATTCCTGAGATCTAGATTTGACGTATGATCTCAATCCAAGTCACGATACATGGATTGTACAATCGCCTTGTCCTTATCTCCAAGTATTCGTGGAGTAAACATATTATTCTTGAAAGAGTTCAAGAATAATTCAATTATTGATAATGTATCTGAGAAATGGGAATTGGATAATTAAATGTGATTTAATTATCATGAATAATATGAATATGATTCATATTATTTGGACACGTGAGAATTGACATCTAAGATAATTAAATATGGTTTAGTTATCAAAGATATGATTAAATATGAATATCATTATCCATAATAATCATAAATATTATAAATGTGATTTATAATATGTTGAGAGATTTAATTGTAAATATAATTTATGAATTAAATGTTGATGTGATATGGATTTACATTGGGCAATTAGTTGTAAATGCAATTTGTATTTTATATTGGATGGTTGAATTTGATTCATAATTGTCAATGATTTGTTTGCAATTATCATAAATAATTTGAAAATTATTTTGTAAGTAATTAGTTCAATGAATTAATTACTTAATGTAATAAGATTACATTATATGGTGATTTGAGGGAGATTTTCCTCTCTCCAATCCACCATGGACGTCCAAGCCTCTTAAAGAGGAAGGAGGCTTTCTACTTCCCCTTTATATATAAGATGACTCTTTAGTACTATTCTATTTATGAGAATATTGCTTATTTAATTGAAATTAAATATGTTAAGAATATATTCAACATATTTATTTTTTAAAAAAATAATTAGTTGTTGTTTCAAATTATTACAATAAAACCTCAACCATTGATATGAATTAGGAGTGCATCTCCACCATGCAATATAGTATAAAAGGAATGGTAGCCGTAGCCTTTTTTACTACCATTGCAAGAGAAACAAATCTCTCTCTATCTCTTATTCTCATATACATGCCCAAGCTTCTCCCTCTCTCAATATTGTGGCCATCCATCAGGTTGGAGAAGATCCCTCCATTGTCGCTACGCCATTGTGCTGCCGTATCGACTGCTTGTGGATCTTCACCTCCTTTGGTGCTCTTTGATCATGAAGAAGGATCCATATTTCATGAGACGAAATCATGAGATTTCAAACTTGGATCATGAACTCTGATTGTGGGAGGTTCTCATGTCATCTACGTGCCCGCTAGTGCTTCTACATCAAATCGGACTTGAGACAAGAGAATCTCTTCCTTTAGAGATAACAATCACAAATACGCTCCAAGAGGTAATCCGAATTACTCAATTGTGATCTTGATGAAATTATTTTAGAAGTGTTCTCGAATCATGCGATTTTATCTTATTAAAATTTTAAATTCGGTTACCCGTTGCAACTAGTATGACTAGTTGCCCTAGATCGTATTCAATACGATTTAAACGCTTCCATAGTACACCACGGTCCAAATACTAGCCTTCAAGTGATATCAGAGCCTTAGTAAAATGACTTGTATGTGATACAAAACTTTAGTGAACGAAGTTTTGTATATCCGTTGCCCGAGGACTCGTTTTGCATTTGATGCATGTTTTGGATAGTTTTTCATTAAAATGAATAGCTATTGTTTATGCAATGTTTTGGATGAATTTTTTGGATAATAAAATTTATTTATAGTGCATAAATATGTGCATAAAATAATAGCCAATTATTGGCACCAAAGATGCATAAATTAAAAATGGAAAAGTTCCCACAATCACATTATTTTTGCATGTATTCATGGATCTATAACAAATTAATTTTGATTAGTATTTTCCTGTCATGAAATAAGAAATAGATATTTTAATTAAATATAAAATTAAATCAGAAAACCACACGATTTATTTCATGTGATTCCAACTCGGTTTGCCCTACATATTCCATATTTAGTGGAGATGGGTCAGATGATAATTGGATCATGAAGATTACTTTCTTTATATATTTATCACTCAATGTCAATCAAGAAAAAAATGGATTTCCATGATTAATTGATGCTTAATATTTATGTTGGAAATATTTGATTAAAAATCAATCACCATTGAATGAATGTTTCATGACAAAAATCCTAGTTTAACACACAATAGTTGTAGGTCAAGTGATTAGAAATTTAGGATCTCAAATATATTTTAAGATGCTTGATATTTCTGAGATATTAGTATATAGTATAATATAGGTCATCAGAGGAATGATCGACGATTATTATTCTTGAGTCATTGTGGTGATGGTGTCCAGTCTGTGGATATTAATGGGTTATTTAATTGGCACCCTCCATAGCTTTTAGAGTGGAAGAGCTCCATGTTAGCATTATTTGTCTGACATGGCTTGATCCATTTCGATGAAAGGGTAATATGATTAAATCAAATTGTACTCTAATTACAAAAATTCAAGAATAATACGTACTTGTGAGAGCGAATACTATATGGTAATATCAAGCAAACCTTAATTATTTGTTGGTTAATTGATTGGATTGATAATTGTTTTAATATGATTAAATCAATTAGATCCAATTAAAATAAACAGTCTACTTTAAATAGAGTTGTAATTTCCTTAGAAGAATTAATTATGTGAATACGATTTATAGTGATTAATTAAAATTTGAATGGGATATGGAGGATCATATAAATGACATCCATGGTCTCCCGTCAAGGCAAAGCGATAGGTCCTACATTTAAGTGCATATGGATCGGGCAATTTGCTTCTCGAAATAGTAAGATCGTATCTGTAGAGACCCCAATATTGGTTCCCCATATTATTGAGGTGATATTGGATTGCACATATCGAGTTCTATTCATGTTGACGATTTGTTCAATTAACAACGGATCAACATCACCTTAGGGGTGGTTGGTCTGAGTATTAAAGACTGAATTAGGAAATGCAAGTTGGACTTGCAAGGCAGCACGAGTTCATGCTTCTTTTTAACTGAGTTGAAATTTCTCATATTACTGGGATGTAACAAAGGTAAAAAGGAGATCCCAGATCTGGCAAGAGATATGGCGGTAAATACATCTCTTGCTTTGAAAGTGAATAAGGGAATGAACTTTCATAGTTTAAAAGACAAGACAACTTTGACATAAAATCCTCAATCAAAGTAAAATATATTTATGTAAATTATCTTATTTCAGATAACCTTCATTAAGCCCACTAAAACTGTACTCAATCGTAACTAGCAAAATATCGGGGATTGGATCCATGATCAAGATGTAGTACTTGCAGTTGGATACATAATTTATGTGGTTGCAATGTGCAAGTTTCCTTGTAATAATGAGGAATGACAATTAAATAGAAAATAGAACAACAACCTATGATTTGTTTGTCTCTACCATCTTGATCTCTCATCAAATGTGATCTGGAAGTATCATATCAATGATGATCGTAATTGCAAAAATCCTTATAAAATTGAAGAAGATGTTTTGGCAAACATATGTGCTCTCAGCATTTAATCATGAATGACACGGTTCACTGTATTATGCAGAATGGTGGCTCCATAAGAGATGATGTACTCAAAAATGTTTGACCACTTGCCTAAACCAAAGTTTTAAAGGGTTAAGAAGAAGGTAAATATGATAAGAATCATCATTCTACTATCTCTTATCAATTCTTTCATGAAGCCTCATAATTGATATTGTATGAATAGGATAAAGAAAGTATAAATGTTGAAATGCTCTTGTATTGAAGTTCCCTTGAAGACATGTTAATGTAAGAGATCATTTATCTTAAGCAAATGTTGTTTACGGATTAAGGAGGCATAGTGGAAACATGGGTTGAGCCCAAGTAAGAAGGAAAGTCAAAGAGTTGATTGTACTTCTGTGACTTCCATACATATGACATCCAAAGAGTTGGATGAATGCTGATACATCAATAATATGATATACTGATAGCACGACTATCAAGACTATCCAGACTTAGAGAAGGAATCAGATAATAAATCGGTATATTCTACATCTACATATCATCATTGAAATCGACTTACTTATTAGATAAGATTAAAGTTTGATACTTGCATCTCATTTTCCTAATAAAACTTGCAATTGGTTGCATATGTTTTAGAAGACTGGAAACTTTGATTTTAAGGTTTAATAGTCATCTGCATGAGAGTTGATGCAATTGTTGTAATGATCTCTATTGGATAGATAGACTGCATATTTTCAGTGGAAGACTGAAAAGCAGGAAAATCAGAGTCGCTAAAATGAGTCGACGATTCAGCTTTACTTGTCGTTGATGTGACTACTCAAACATCCCCTCTATTTCAACAATTAATCTACATAGATAATCAACCAATTAAGAGAAAGAGTTAAAATTTATTATACTCTACTAGAAATGTATAGTGACTAGAAAGTAGGGGTCGAACATAGGAAGCAATGGAGTAGAGCGGGCAAGATAGAAAAAAAATCAAAGCACACATCATCTCTCAACACTTAGCCAAAATTAATTTTTGTGGGTTTTAAATTTTTAATTTTAATTTAATTTTATATTTTTGTATTTCTTTTAATTTTATATTTTTATATTTTCTTTTTAAGTTTTTAGATTTCTTTTTTCTTTTCAAATATATAATATAGGTTATATAATGATTTATATACAATATAAGATAATATAGATATACATACTAATAAAAATACTCAAAATAAAGAAAATAAAATATTTTTTAGTTTTAAATATTTTTTTATAGATTTTTAAAGTAAAAAATACCCTAAAACAAGGATTAATTAAATATCCGACATTGAACTATTTTTTTGAATTTTATGGATTTCTTTAGATTTTTTGTATTTTAGGGTCTTTTTAATTTTTAGGAGTTTTATTTTTTTACTTTTAGGTTTTTCAAGTCCTGAAGTTGCAAAATAAACAAACAAACATGAAATATATTTTTTTGAATTTTTCAAAAACGTTTTATGTTTTCACGTATTTTCTATTGTAGACATGGACAAAATATGTTATTTTCAATTTTTATAAAATTGGATAAATGCATAAAATTGAAATGCAGAATTAGAGCGTGAAGCTACCACATGTTAGGCACTTAATCCTATTTTTTGGGATTTTTCTGACCGCGGTAGCTAGTTAAAATAAATAAGAGATTACAAAAAGAAGCATCAATATGGCAAGGGCATAAATGTGATTTAAATAAAAGACATGGGTCAAATTTCATTTTTCAATGAAAAGTTACAATGTGAATAAAATTTTCTGAACCAAAATGAAATGTCAATAGCTTCGGGACCCGCTTGCAAAATGCCCGCACCTCATGCGCATATGCATGTGAGGTGACGTGGCAGAGGACTTATAAGCAAATATAGAAACTTCAGGGTTCTACATGCAAATATTACAAAATATAATGAATGGCAAAGGAATGTTTATGTTCTAATATTTAAATACAAAATTGGATAGGGTAGAAGTCACAGAATCCCCAGCTAGGCTTAATTGAACGGTAGATCCATGGTTACTTGCCATGTGTCGATCCCGCAAGGCACGATGACGCTTCAGAATGGAGGGTCCATATTAGATCACCTGCAGGAGATCAATGGTGGTAGCGAGGCACATCAGACGACTCTTGGATGGTCTGGAGGCGGGCCAGAATCCAACGATCCGGAGGTCCGTTCGAAGAACATACGAAGATCATCATTAAGATGAATTTCAATACGATCATTATAGTGACTCCAACATTTTCCTTAACTTCTTCTGGTTCCAAAAGGACCCTAGGGTCCTTCCGTGTCGATTGTAAGCTTCAAGACGAGCCCATGTCTGTCAGAAGGAGCTGGCGATGGCGAAGGACTTGGGGACACTCCAATGGTTCGATGGCTTTGAAAAAGAGCCCCTTTGTTGTCTTTTCCTACAGAAGATAGTTAAGGGGACAAAAACAAAGCCAAGGATGGCATCCGGTAGGGAAATGAAGCGGAATATGGAGGGGTGCGAGCCTCTCTGGTGAGCGGCAGAGGAGGAGAGGCATGCCCCTTGTTCTGTACGAGAACATGGTGGATGAGGGTGTGTCGGATGATCAGAAGATGAATTGGAAGGAGATGAACGTGGTACGCGAGGTAGAGGAACGTTAAGGTAGTCGGGACAACGTGGCAAAGCTAGAGCTCTAGCGAGGATGCAAGGTGGAAGCTTTGCTGAACAAAAATGCATAAAAATAGTACTAAGGTGAAATCCAAACTTTTGCTATTCTAAAGAACCAACTCCACAAGAGAAAGGAGAGCTTTCTGCTGAGGAACGACAAGAGGATGGAGCTCCGGCGAGGCTCGACGGAAGGCCCAGGCCTCTTCGATTCGATACCCACGCTCACGCCTAAGGAGTGGATTCAACTCTTGCTATCACCAGGAAAAGGAATCAACACTCAGAAGTATGATTCATGGGTAGAAGAAGGACAAAGGTCGAAGGAAACGTGAGACTACAATATATAGGAGGGGCTTTTGATGGGGAAGATCTCTCAAATCCTTGGACCGAAATCCTAGGAATAAAGTACGCATGTAAGTCCATAAATCGAGGTTTAAAAGTCTAGCAGACATCGAGATTATAAAGTGCAAGGATCTTGCGTGAAAAAATCAACAACCTTAGGGTCAAATGAGGTTCTGACATGATCTAACGCCTCGGTCAGAGAATTGACCAAGGTCGACTGGGGTAAAACCTGGTTGGTCCACGTGGAGCAACATGAAAAAAGCAGATTAGAAAATATTGTAAAATTGATAATAAATAATAAATGATTTTATTAATTTTAAGGTAAAAATAAAAAAAACGTTTATTTTTTTTATATTATTTTATTATGAATTTTATTTATTTTTTATAGGTATTTAATTACAAGTTAGCTTTTAGGGTTTGATTAGGTATATTTATCTATGTTTTAGAGTATTTTATTTTTATTTGTATTGTTGATATTGTTATTTTCTTTTATTATTTTATAAAATTATAACTTATTTTAATATACTTTAATATATTTTTATTATATTATTCTGATGTAATATATATACTTAAATAAATAGTTCTATTTATTATATAGGTATAAGTATATGTATTTCATCTCTATATTTTATCTAAGTATTTTTTCAATGTTTTATTCATGTTTTAATTCTAGTTTTAATATGCACAAGTTTTATAAATAATATTTGCAAAATTATAAAAATATAATAATATAAAAAAAATAAATAATAAATCAAACTAATATTTTATCAGGTATATTATACGATAGGGCACAAAGCCTAACTTTCACACCTTTACTCCAAAAAATATGGAACCACCTTCATTAAATATCTTATCAAAAGTTATATACAATTAAAGGTGATTTTGATATATTTTCAGTTTTTATTTGAGAGATATCGATCTGGGAAGGATTTTGGAATCTTATTCAGAGTATATCTTTTACACTATATATTATTTTTTTATGAAATTGATTTTGTATTTTCTTTATTTTATTATCTACAACATATCATGTTAAACATTTCTTTTTTTGAGGAATAAAAAGTGGAAAATAAAATAGGTCCCAAAAATGAATAAATAAATGAGGTTTTAATTGAATTGTTGGCCCTTATCTCCCCTTACTTTATTCCTTGTCGGCCTAGTCATCGAGATACCTAAGTCTTAGGGTTTAGGATCATAAATATCTTTGATATTTTATTCTTTTTCTTTTCTCTATTCTATAATTTTGGCATTACAAATAGTATTTTATACACAATTTGTACACCAAAGAATGAATGTTAATTTATGTAAACTAAGGGTACTTACATGCAATAACTATAGTTTTTAAGGCCAAAATGATAGAATAAAGATGATGAAATGGAGATTCATCACCCCCTATACTTGCCTTTTGCTAGTCCCTATCAAACACGTATGCAATAAGTGCATAAAGTAAAACAAAGAAAAGAAAAAGAAAGAAAGTGGATTAAGTTTAATTATCAAACTTGCCTTTACAAAATGAAAGTTTGGAGCTTAAGTCGAACCTTTGGAATTTTAGTGCGGGCAGAACCTGATTGGGAATCAGATTTGAAATACAACGGCTTTCGAGAATCTCACAACTTTGCTCAAGTCTCCTCAATAACCATGCCAGAATATTTCAACTCATATGCAAACCCTTATTACTATGAATCTAACTTGTACAGTGTATGTAATAGTGGCTCCCTCAACTGAAATGACAAAGAGACTAACTTCTCCAGCATGACAACCCAATGATTCCCCAATCAAGCAACTCTTTTCTCAAGGAGCGGTGTATTTCCTTCTAAGTTCAAGTGACAACCAGCTCAAGAGGAGGAGGTGAAGAGAAGAATGGACGATAGCCAGTATATCTACCTATCCTAGGATGCAAGACACATGTCGTTAGGTCATTCAGTTGCAGGCTCACATGATTTAACTTTGAAGCATAAGCTTACTTATTAACTATACAAATATATACACTTCGGTAGACATTTTATTTTCAATAAGGCATGTTTACTTTTTTGGAGTTTTTGCTTTTTTTTCTCTTTTTTTTGAAACAATATATACAACAACATTTATACAAGGAATTTTTACTCTTGATCCAGTAGACTATCCCTCTTTTGAAGCATTATTGCAACCCACACTCTCATGTCATTAGACGACTCTGCTACTGGATGGGTTGGGGTGCACTTCCCTCTAGACGAGGACAAATGTTTCCACTTGTGTGCATCTCATAGCGACAAATCCAATCCCCTAACCACTCCAATTGAGTTGAGCCAAGTGAAAGGTACATGTGTCCAAGTTAGGTCGTTATCAACAAGAGCCATGCGTGTTCTCCGAAATACTCTACTTAGGCAGTCAAGAATCCATTGAACCAAGTCTCGTGATTCTCAAAGAATTAAGTCCTAGACCTGAAGTACCTCAATTGCAGCTCCTATAAGGTTCCTATTATTAGGTAGATTTAAGGTCCAACCAAGTTGCAATCTATGGGTTTTACTTAGACTTGTTCAATTATCAAACTCAATCCGAAAAATGTGAAAGCTATGCAAATGTTATGTACAATACAAAAATTATTTTTGTGATGCAATTTTCAAAGTTTTGAACTTTTTTATGGATTTTTGAAAAAGATGATGCAAATGCAATTTTTTGGTATTTTTTAAAAAGATTTTGGAAATGTTTTTGATATTTTTAGTTTTGAATTTTTTTTATGATTTTTGAAAACAAAAGATTTTGGATAAAAACTAGGTACAAATATTTACACAGGTATGCATCTTATTTTTACAAGAGTTTAGATTTTAAGAATTTACAAGAGATACGTGATTATTTTTATAGAAATATTTATAAAATAATAAAGATTTTAGTGTGATATATATATATATATTCCTCAATTTTTTTTTTGAAAATTATTTTTCAATAAATTTCCGAAAACTATAGCCCAAAATAATTTTTACAAACATGTACACACATTTGAAAATCATTTTGTAAAGGTTTTTCAAATAGTATTTATAGATTTTTCAAAATATTTTTGCAACCATTTTTCAAACCATTTGCAAACCATTTTTCAAACATTCTATTTCACACAAAGAAAAGAAGCTTTTCGAACAGAATATTTTTATAAAGGTTGAAAATATTTAACAAAATATTTTACAAATAGTTTTCAAAAGATTTTTCAAAAAGATTTTCAACTAGTTTTTCGAACCGAATATTTTTACATGATTTATTAATCAGTAAATACAAAAAGAATTTGAGGAATAATATGCATCTCTTATTAAGTGATTTAATGAATGTATAGTATTTTTAGCCATAAGTATTATTAAAAATAGGAAAGTACGAGTTATGGCTAAAGTATATACGCAGTATATACGATCCCCTATACTTAGCTTGAGCTATGTCCTCATAGATCAGAGAGAAAAAGAGAAGACATAACTTGTATTGAGTATAGAAAAGTCTAAAGAATAACGAATGAAGGAAGGAATGAATGAATGAATGAGAAGTCGACCGCCCCCTATACTTAGGATCAAATAATCCTAAATATAATAGGTTGTACACAAGGCAAGGAGAAACAAGGGTGGAAATGAAAAGATTGTACTCAGACTGTCTACCCATATACTTAGGGTAAGATATCCCTAAGTATAGACAAGAAGAGGAGACAGTGGAGATGATCAAAGAATGAAAGAACTTGGGGTGCACACCCCCTATACTTAGGACAAAGTATGTCCTAAGTATAGAAGACTGACGAAAAGGGATGGAACCTTTTTGGTAGAAAAAGAAAAATGAAAATGAAAAGAAGAAAAGAGAAGTGAAGATAGAATAATGGATTTGAACAACTCGGGGTGAGCATCCCCCTATACTTAATACAAAGTATGCCCTAAATGTAGCAATGATGAAGGGGATGACACCTTTTCGGAAGAACAAGAAACTAAAGAAGAAAAGAAGAATCATTCAAAAATGTTTTGACTTGCTTTGTCTTCTACTGTAGCTATGGAAGTATTCGTCTCATCATTGTAAACCACTTGGATTGAGTCAATGACAGAAAGAAATGTGTCATGTTCAAGATATGGTTTCAGAAGCTGTCCATTGACCATAAATGGCTGCACGATAGCTGACAAACCAGATATCATTACGCTTCCATTGTCACACACATGCCTCACTGTAAACAACCCAGCCCATTTGCTCTTCATCTTACCTGGAAAGATCTTCAATTTTGCATCGAACAACTACACCTTCTGACCTAACTCAAAGGACTTGCGATAAATATGTTTGTCGTTACATCAGGTTGTTGTCATATGCATACTATCTGAATTCCAATAATATGTTCAGATCCACTTTTCTGTTCTTCCCTGCTTTCTCAGAGTCCAAGTTGCAGATGTTGATGGCCCATAAAGATTTGTTTATCAGCTCAATAAGCAGATGACATGGCTTGCCATAAACTAGGAGGTAGGAAGACATTCCTAGTGGTGACTTGTATGTGGTTCTGTAAGCTCAAAGAACTGAATCAAGTAGCTGAGACATGTTCTTGCAAGCCGTACGCACAAGATTTTGTAGAATTGTCTTTATCTCCCTGTTTGAACAATAAGCTAAGACATTGGACTGTGGGTGATATGGTGAAGCGACACGGTGTTCTATGCAGAATTCTTGAGTTAACTTCTTCACATATCTGTTGATGAAATGGCTACCCCATATGATATTAGAATTTTGAGAATCCTGAACCGTGCAATGATATGATCTCTTAAGAATCGACGGGTAGTCCGACTGTCGACGGTTTGAGCGGGAATAGCCTCCACCCAGTGACTCACATAATCGATAGAAAGCAAAATATATTCGTTGCCCTGACTGTACAGAAATGGATCCATAAAGTCGATGCCCCACGCGTCGAAGACGTCTGATATCTGAATGAACTTCAGAGGTATCATGTCACTCATTTTGATGGTGTCGCCCATCTTCTGGCAATCAGTGCAACACTTGGCGTAGTCTTCTACATCCTTGAATAATGTAGGCCACCAAAGGCCACTCTAAAGAACCTTTGTTGTCGTTCATCTACCTGAATGGTGTCCTTTTGATTCTTTATCATGACAACGTACAAGGACACTCAAGATTTCCTCTTGAGGAATACACCTCCTCTAGATGCAATATGCCCCTTCACGGAATAGATATGGATCCTCCCACTAGTAGAAATGGATTTTAGATAAGAATTTATCTACTTTCAGTTTCGGCCAATCTCGTGGAGTTCTCTTGGATACAAGATAGTTCATAATATCAGCATACCAGGGAAGCAAGGTGACTGACAAAATTTCCTCATCTGGAAAGGTTTCTACGATCAGTTACAAGTTCTGCTCAGGAGATGTATGCTCGAGAAGTCTAGATAAGTGGTCAGCCGACGAGTCCTAAATTCGCTTTTTAAGAAGATGTATTTATCGTCGTGTGTAAAAATGAGTTATCGTGCGTTGTAGGCGGCAATCGAAATCGGTCAAGAAAATAACCACAAATAATTTATTCAATTTTCAGTCTCGTGATTTTATGTTTATTTTACTTGGGCAAGTCCCAAGGTCGAACACAAGGAGGCAAAGGAACAACCTATAATTATGTCTATCAAAATTTATGCGTGGTTTTTGAAGCGGTCTTTTTTTGTAATTTTTAATGCAATAAAGGATGCAAAATGCACCTTTGGCCTATTTTAGGGACTAAAATGTAAAGTCGATCAAACGATGTCTGAAAAATACGAAACTTAGTCACAATGCAAAATATGATGAAATGAATGCAGTGTATTTTTTTTGAAATTTTTGGATGCAATATGATTTTTTTATGAATTTTTAAATTCAGACAAAATAAATTTTAATATTTAATTATAACAAATACTAAACCTAATTATTTTTAAAGGATAAAATTATCTAAGATCAATCACTAGGTGATTGATCTCAGAAAAAATCCTAAATCTCGAAAATACTAGTTTCAATACCTATTAAAAATCAAATACTGAAATATGCAAAAGGATTTTTATAGGGTAAATTAGCAAGCAAATGCAAATCTTTTTGGGAACAATGTCAAACACAATTAACTATACAATATATGATTTTTCAGGAATATTTAGAGCGATGGTTAATCAAATACAAATTTCAGAGCACAAACTAGGCAAAATATGCAATTTTCCACAACTTAATTAATTACTAATTAATCATCATTCATAAAAATGTCCACAATATATCAAACTGTAGAGAATTATATGACAAACATCATGCTATTTTTTGATGATAATATAATGCAATAAAGAGGTTCAAAACTAAAGGGAACGACATGAGTACATATGCAATATAAATAAAATAAATAAATAATGCAGAGGGACTTATATGTAATTACCGATAAAATAGGGGTGCTTCTGCAAAAGTGCCAGAGGGTCACGTGCAAAGCACGTGACCTCTATCTGGCGAGGGCTGATTCGCAAATGGGGGAACGTCCAAGGGGATGACCGTAAATGATCTGCTGCTCACGTGACTCCTCGCGTGTTGGGATGGTTGGAGGCTCGGGGAAGGCGCTCCACGTGACGTCTCTCGAATGCTTCAGGCAACCCGAAGCTCCTGGCTTGGAGGATGTTTTGGCACTAGGCTCGGAGGTCAATCAGAACCGTCGATGAGGTTTATCTGATAGGATCCGAGGGGTATCGCTAGCAACTGCTTCAACGGCCAGGATGATGGCTGATCTTCATCGGAGGGTGCCTGTAGCCTTGTCGCTAGCGGTGGATCGACAACAGAGGGTGGCCGACAAACAGCCGGTGGTCGTTGATGGAGAGGCAAAGTAGTGTCACGTTGACCGGCGAAGGGGTCGATGAAGCCCGGACACTCGTGTGGACTTGATTGTTGTTCGTGTTGGCGAGGGGGAGTTGACGTCGGTGAATGGCGGAGCTTCGGTAGTAGGCGAAGAAGGCAGCGTGGTCGATGAACGAAGCGTTGTTGGAGTCGTTGGTTGACGTTGATGGCGTGATTGAAGTTGGAGATACTGATCGAAAGGGCGATCGGGGATGTCGATCGGAGTTGCGAGGTCGAACGACGAAGCGGAAGATGATGGATAAAGGCGAAGCTACGGAGGAGGGTACCTGGAGAACGGGGGTGCTCGACGGTGATGAACGGTCGGAGTTGGAGCAGCTGCGAAGTGCAAGGGATGCGATGAGGAATGGAAAGCCCTCGGATCACGTCGGGAGCTTGGCTGTCACGACCGGAGGTGAGGACGGCGGATGAACGATAAGGTGGGAGGCACGGTTGGTTTTATAGGGCTTAGGGCGATGCCGGCGATGGAAGGTGATCGGGCGAGATTTACGCGTATCGGAGGAGATTTGAGGGAGATTTGGGTGATCGGAGACGGGCGGTGTGATCCTTTGGAAATCAGGGACGACGAGATTCGCAAGGCGGCGGCGAAATCAAAGGAGGTGGCGCCGCCCGCTATGGAAAGGGGAAGAAGATGACGCACAGGCGTCGTCCGATCGAGCGCGATCGGACGGCTCCTGTCGCACCACATGGTCGGCAAGGGGGCAAGGGGAGCGCACGTGCAGTGCGTGTGCGAGGGCGGCACGGGCACTGCACGTGAGCGGCTTTTAATTTTTTTTATAAAACGAGTTTAAAAAGCCACAAATGGCTGACACGTGGCGGCCCCAAGGGCTGCCATGTGTCAGCACCAGAAAATCAGCAGATAAATACTTTGTAAAATAAAAAATAAATAGTAAACGGCCTAGGATCGAAAATTTTCTTCACAAAAATTGCTTGTCTCGATTATACAACTTTCATGAAGACATCAAAACCAAAATCGATCATTTGCACAAAGTGATATTTTTGGGGTATCCTATGTACATAGAATACCTTGATTTTTGGGGTTTATAGTTTTTATGTCATTTTTAAACCAGATAAAAATCCGGAAAAAAATATGATAAAATCAAATATAAATAATCACATATTAATCTAATTTTTTGTATTTTTATTAATTGATTAAATACGTACATAAAATATCAGGTCAAAAACTGCTAAAATATGCAATGTACAAAAGAGGCCCAAAACCCAACTTTCATATATGAGCTCCGATTCACTTGAACTTCATCGTTTGAAGATAATTGAATGTATATTAGTTCAAAAGTGAGTAGGATTAAAACGGACACTGGATGAGGAAGATATGTGGTTTTTATTCCGAAAATCCTGAAACTAGGGTTTGGGTTTTTGGTCCACTTATTTAGGTTAGTTATCTTTTTTATTTTTCATTATTTTTGTTAGTGATATGTACACAGTGGAGGTGGTTTTGTGTCATTCGAAATTAGCATGAATGAGTTAAAAATCCGGGAAGTTAAGCTATTTACAGGTCATTTTTGGCTTGGATTTTTGGCTTCTTATTTTGTGAGGAAATTTGTGCTAAAATGCAATTCTTATGAAAATATGCATGGATGCTAATTATGTAGAATAGATGCGGAAATATTGTTGATTTTGAGGGATTTGAGCTTAATAAATGAGATTTAGAGTGATGAGTTCGAGATTCACCATCCCCCTATACTTAAAGCATGCTCGTCCCTGAGCATCAAAAAGAAATGCCATGAAGTGAAATGAGATTGGGTTCCATACCAAGACCATGAGTTGAAGGTGAAAATGAATCTAGACTCGACCTTTGGATTATTATTGTGGCAGAAAGTCTGTGAGACTTAGAATTTCAAAATCAATAGCCCTCAAGTTCTACATATCATTGCTACAGTTTCGGCTCAGAAGTCATCTTAGATCTATCCTCTTCCCAAAGCATACCCTATGAACATTGAACAACCGACTCATGTATGTGAAAGGTTTTAGCTCTTCCCACCCAGAATGCCGGACTACCGCGCAAACCTCCTCTCTAGTAACTCGTCCTCGGGGAGTCAGGTATTTCCTTCTAAGGTCTGTCGTGTTGTGTTCACAATCGAATTGGGGGAGAAGTGAGAAGAAGGAGAAAAGAACTAGAGGGTGGCCAGTGTAGTCACCTCTCCTTGTGAAGCTGGCCAGTGTAGCCGAGTCTCCACCAAGATCCGCAGGTTTTCTTGAAGCTTGGACCTTTTCGGTCAGATATTTATTTGGTAGAATACTTCTTTTTGTATTTGGAATTTTTGGGTGGTTCTGCTTGGATCTTGTTCTGCCCCTACGGATATAGAATCTTTTTGTTTCCGTACATTTTTTGGGGTCTTAGAAAAAACGGTGCACAGTCGTCCATCCCTTTTCCGAAGCTTTATTTCAACCCGTACTCCGGTCTTTAGATTTCCACGCTACCAGAAAAGAAACTCACACAGTCTTCCAACATCAAGTCTGAGTTGAGCTAAGTGTATAGTGCGAGAGTACAAATTAATTCCTTATTCCAGAGTTGTACCCAGAATGAAGAGACCAGGTTAGACACTAAGAGTCAAACTCTGCACATTGTCATATGGAACTCAAAGAATTAAGTCAACGACCTGAAGTTTCTAAAATCCTATTTCTCGGTGAAGTTCCCCTGAAAATTAGGTGGATTAAGGTAAAGTCCAGACCACACTCGGTTTCTGCTTATAACTCGGTTCAGAACCCAAAGACTTTTCATATATGCAAATGCATGAAAATACTGGATGAAGTGTGTGAAATGCAGACATACATTTTTTATGATATTTTCTATGCAAGGGATTTTTTTTGCAAAAATGAATTAGAAGCCATTTTTTTCAAAATTTTTGGGTTAGTTACAGTTAGTGGCAAAACTTATTTTCTTTTTCTTTTGTTTTGTAGTTTTTTTTGAATTAATTACCTACCCCGTAAATACGTATAGACTTACACGCAAGTACGAGGTATGGCTAAAATATATACACAGTATATATACAGACCCTCCTATACTTAGCGAGTGTTGTGTCCTCAGAGCACAAGAAGCGTAATGATGACATAGCTCGGGCTAAGCGTAAGAGAGTGGAAAATTGTTATACAATGGTCCGCCCCCCTATACTTAGGCTGTGAACAGTCTAAGTATAGAAGAAGAGCGCAAAAGAAGCGGGCATGGTATGTAAATGAGGAGAGTATATATAGATGGGCATCGCTTCCCCGTATACTTAGGCTCTGGTCAGCCTAAGTATAGGAGAAGGGTGGAAATGGAGCGATCGGAAGATAGGAAAAGAATGGTATGTACAGATAGGAAGAAGTTATACAAGGCGATCGATGTGGTCGGGAGGGAGGGTGGGATTGATCTGATAAATCTTCAATGTCCTCGCTCTGCGTGAAGTAGATGACCTCAACTTGAACTATCTGCTCCTTGGGTGATTCTATATACGGCTTCAGCAATTGTCCATTCACTGAGAAAGGTTGTACATCATCTTTGAGTTCGGCGATATCCACACTTCCATTGGTATGCACATCGATGACAATGTAGGGACCCGTCCATTTTGATTTAAGTTTCCCATGAAAAATCTTTAACCGAGCATTAAACAACCACACTTTCTGCCCAGGGACAAAGGTTTTATCTCGAATGTGTCTATCATGCCATCTCTTGACCTTGTCCTTATAGATCACACTGTTGTCATATGCCCGGTTTCGAATTTCAATTAGCTCATTCAGATTTAAGTTTTGGCATAATTTCCCAAGGTGACAACTCCAATTCAACTTTTTGATTGCCCATTCTGTATTGTGAATCAATTCTGCAGGTAGATGGCATGGCTTGCCATAGATCATCCTAAAAGATGAATTACCGAGTGAAGTCTTATAGGTTGTCCTATAGGCCCACAAAACCTGGTCCAACAGTTTCAACCAGTTCTTTCTATCTGGACGAACTAACTTCTGAAGAATACCCTTCACCTCTCTATTAGAAACCTCTGCCATGCCATTAGATTGTGGATGGTATGGGTTGGCTATTCTATGCTCAAATTTATACTTTTTAGCCAAAGATCTCATTTCCTTATTCACGAAGTGGCTACCTCCATCAGAAATCAAAAGTTTTGGTATTCTGAACCTTACAATGATATTATCCTTGATAAACTTACAGACGATTTTGCTATCTGCGGTTCGGGTTGGAATAGCCTCTACCCATCTTGATAAATAATCAATTGCTAACAAGATGTACTCAAATCCATTGCTATTGGGAAAGGGACCCATAAAATAAATCCCCCATGTATCGAAAACATCACAGAAAATCATCGGTTGCATGGGCATTTCATCTCTATAACCAACAGTCCCTCCCATCCTTTGGCAAATCGGGCATGACCGTACAAATTCATTAGCATCTCGAAATAAGGTCTGCTAGTAAAATCCACATTGGAGTACCTTGTGCGCGATTCTCTTTCCCGAATGGTGTCCTCCGGCCTCGAGAGAATGACAATGTGTGAGGACACTCTAGTATTCCTCTTGAGGAATACATCTTCTCCAGACACAATCCGCTCCTTCATAGAAAAGGAAGGGATCATCCCAATGGTATTTTCTCGAATTTAACTTCAGTCGATCAATCATTCTCTTGGTCCAACCAAAGGGAACCTTCTTGGAGACAAGATAGTTCACAATGTTGGAATACCATGGGGTTGAATCAATAACGCAAACTGATTCGTCTGCAAAAGTCTCCTTAATTGGTCCAGTGTCAGGATAATCGTTTTGCTCAATCCGGAAAAGGTGGTCAGCAAAAACATTCTTTATTCCAGGTTTATCCTTGATCTTCAAATTAAATTCCTGGATTAACAAGATCCACCTCAAAAGTCGTGCTTTGGCATCTTTCTTATCCATGAGGTATCTAATTTTCGTATGATTAGTGAAAATTGTCACCTTAGAGTCCAATATGTATGATCTGAATTTTTCAAAGGCCCAAACAACCGCGAGCATTTCCTTTTCAGTCACTGTATAATTTCTCTGTGTAGGATCCAATACTTTGCTCGCCTAGTGAATCGCATAAGGAATTCCATCTCGTCTTTGTCCAAGCACAGCTCGGACAGCGAAATCCGATACATCAATCATGATCTCAAAGTAAGAGACCAGTCGGGAGCTTGTAATATCGGCGATTCACATATTTTCTTTTTCAGGAGCTCGAAGGTCTTAAGACACTTGTGATTTACAATAAACTCGGTGTCTTTTCCTAAGAGCTCAACCAGTGGGCGGGCGATCTTTGAAAAATCAAGGATAAACCTTCGATAAAATCCGACATGCCCTAGAAAAGACCTCACTGGCTTGACGTTGGTTGGTGGCTCAAGTTTCTTGATCACATCCACCTTGGCAGAGTCGACCTCCATTCCCTTTTTAGAGATGACATGCCCCAACATGACACCCTCAATCACCATAAAGTGACTCTTCTCCCAGGAGAGTACCAAATTAACCTCCCTACATCTCTTGAGGACTCGGTCCAAGTGCGCTAAACATGTATCAAATGAATCACCATGGACCGAGAAGTCATCCATGAAGACTTCCAGGAAATCACCCACCATTTCGGCAAATACGGCAATCATGCACCGTTGAAATGTGCCTGGGGCACTACAAAGCCCGAATGGCATGCGCTTGAATGCGTAGGTACCGAAGGGACATGTAAATGAGGTCTTTTCCTGATCTTAGGGAGCGATAGCTACTTGATTGTAGCCAGAGTACCCATCAAGAAAATAGAAGAATGCTTTCCATGCATGTCTCTCCAAGATTTGATCAATAAATGGAAGTGGAAACTAATCTTTCTTGGTTGCAGCATTCAGACGCTTGTAATCGACACAGACGCGCCACGACGTGGGTACTCGGGTCGCGATCTCTACCCCCTCCTCGTTGGTGACCATCTGGATTCCCGACTTCTTCGGGACGTCATGAAGGGGGGCCACCCACTTGGAGTCAGAAATGGGGTATATAAAACCTGCTTTGCACCATTTCTTAATCTCTTTCTTAACTACTTCTCGAAGATTGGGATTTAATTTTCTCTGAAATTCACGGGAAGGTCTTGCGTTATCCTCAACAAAATTTGGTGCGAGCAGAGAGCGGGGTTGATTCCTACGAGATCCGATACAGTCCAACCGATGGCTTTTCGATTTCGCTCAAGGACTTCGAGTAATCTAGATTCTTGGTCCATGGTTAATGATGAGCTAATGATCACAGGGAATTTTTCTTTGGATCCATTAAGAAATGCATACATAAGTGTAGGAGGGAGAGGTTTCAGCTCTGGCAAATCTAAATCATCAATCAAGTCTGGCTGAATGTCTTTTAAATATGGCTCTGTGTTGGTTAGCGGTGAATCATTCTGTGATATGTTAGCCACTAATCCCGAAGGAAGGTGAGTCGAATCGCTAAAGTAGTGTGGTAATTCGGCCAAAGCCACGTCCGACTCGTCATCGATATTTCTTGATTTTCCCGAAGAAGATGGGATTGACAAATCTGAAAGGATTTCCGTGTCATCAAGGTTATAAGTATCCGGGTGTCTAGATCTGTCTGGCAACATCTCGCATACTGCACGGTGCATTGTTTCTTCCTCTGATGTAGTGTTGTCAATCTGAAGACCTGGCAGTTGGTCCCACGGCCCAGTAGTGCTGATGAGATTACATTTTGATGTTTCGACACATTCAATGGTGGATTCAGAATCTGGTCTTTGCCACTTTGTTTGTTTCATCTCCAAATCCACTTCTCCACCTGGGGAGCAGAATTTCATCATTCCGGTGCCGTAAAAGCTTTGGCGGTTCTTAAGAATGGTCTTCCAAGAATGATTTGTGATTCCTTCTGATGGCTCGGGGTCTCCATATCAAGGACAGTGAAGTCCACTTTGTATTCCGTACCCTCGACCATGATGATAATATTTTTCACTTCTCCCTTAGGTATTTTAGTAGATTTATCAGCAAATTGGAGTAAAGATGATGATTTCTGGAGAGGACCTAATTCCAATCTGTAATATAAGGATAAGGGAAGCACATTGATGGAAGAACCATTGTCGAGAAGTGTGCGTGTGAACGCAATGCCGCCAATGCAACTCTCCACATAAAGAGCACGCAGATCCCTTTTCTTTCTTTGTAAATGCTGATTTTTGACACATTTGGTAGTGGCAACTGTCAGGATATGAGTCTCCACAAATTGACTTGTTTTCTTTGTACGAGTCCTGGTGGGAGTGCATTTCATTTTTAAGTACTTCTCAAATGTTGGATTACTGGCCACATACTGATCAAAGGGTACTTTGACTGTGATATTCTGCTGGTAGAACTTTTCCATCACTGGGTCATTCTGAATGTTTTTCTTTTGTTTTCCTTTCTTAAGAGCATGGGGGAAAGGAATGGAAGCATTTGAGACAGGGTAAAGAGAGCTAGAATCATAAATAAGAGCATCTTTATTAGATTTGGAGTTCTTATTACAATCATGAGTTTTTTGATAATATCATGTTGCTGAAATGGTGACAAAGGTAATTTGTTAGCAACTAGAGGTTCAAGGTCCTCTGCAGACTCCATAGATGCTTTTCCTTTATCTAGTGTTGGGATCTTCAGGAGTCCTTCTTCTTCATCCTCAGAAGCATCCTCCGATTGATCTTCCAAGTCTTCATGGTCCAATTCCCTAGCCCGATCAGGTACGACCACGGTCCTTCCGCTCTTGAGTGACATGGCATTGATATTATCAAATGAAAGGATCTCATGTTCAGATGTGGAAAAATATGAATAGTATACATGGCCATTGTGTTGAAATGATTGAGATTTGTTCAAGCTATTGGGGTTAGATTGAACTTGGGTAGGAATGGTTGTAGCTGGGGTTGTCTGTTCATCCTTCCAACGGGATAGATGATTAACATCGACCCGTAGATCGTACAACTCATTTCAGAAGTTTTGAATTTCTTCCAGCATCTGTCTCTGGATATCTACCGGTTCTTCTGGAGGATTTGAGGATTGAGATGTTTGCTTTGGAGCTTGGTACTGCTGACGTTATTGCTGAGGTTGGTTCTGGCGGTTGTGTGGCTGTTGCGGCTTTGAGTGTTGCAATGCTGCATTGTTTGAGTGTGATGTGGAGTGAGGGGAATGCGGCATTATAGAAGTGGGTGGACGTTGATATTTTGACGGTCCCCCATATTACCATGTTGGGTAGTGTCCTGTGTGTACCAAATTCCGTTTATTTCGAATGTCAGAGGTGGGGCTTCTTCGACTGTCTTGGCCGGTGGAGGTGACTGCTGAGAAGGTGGGCACAGGATTGGTCCTGAGCCCACGATTGTTGTTGTACTGATCCTGACTGCTCCTGGACATGATACACATGATAGATTGGGGTCGTAGGAGCAGTAGGTATCCCTATCTTGGATACCTTCTCAGTTTGCTCCTCCATTTACTTTGGAAACTGGGAGATCCTGTTGTCGATGTCGTTCATCCTCTTATGAATTTGATCCACAACTGTTAATTTATCTGCGATGATGTTCATGTTTGGAATCAAATCCTCTGCTATTTCTGTGACAGTTTGCTTCCCTCCTTTAGCTTGAAAGGTATTCAGGGAATCAGTGTAAGTTCTACTGGTGATTTGTGAACGACTTGTCTCCGCCATCTGCTCCAGTAATTTCCAGACTGTCTCAGCTCCTCGTGATGTATAATTGCCTCCACAGGCAGCGCTGAGTAAACCATGAGTCTCGTAGTTGAGGCCAGAGTAGAGTGACTGAACCAGGATGTTATTATCCATGTCATGGTAGGGATATTTCTACAACAGATCTTTGAATCTATCCCATGCATTACAAAGTGGTTCATTAGGCATCTAAGAGAACTGGTGATGTGAGTCCTCATTTGATTGGTTCGACTCAAAGGGTAGAATTTCCTCAAGAATAGGTTTTTGAACCTATCATAAGTAGTCACAGTCACTCCTAAGTTTTTCACCCAGTAATCTGCCTTCCCTTTTTAGGCGAAAGGTAGTGCAATGAGACGAATGTAGTCTGTGTTGACTTGCGGGTGCCTCCGATTAGAACATACCAGCTCCAAATCTCGCAAAATTCATATGGTTCTTCATTTGCATTACCATGGAATTGTGGTAATTGACTTAGGAAGTGTGGCTTCAGTTCATAGTGAACCTCTGGCTGAGGTGGCCATAAGTAATTTCTAACTCTGTATTGCCCAGGATTGTATGCGGCTTCCATTGGCTCTTCTCCCCAAGCATTCAACTGTTCTAGCTACTCTCTGTAAAAGTTGTTGCTTCTCAGATGCAGCTAGTCTCGTAAGAATCATTTGCATTGGATCTTCATTGAGTTCATCTTCATGATTGTTCTTCTTGGGAGGCATCTTTTGTGGGTTCTTCTTTCACCTTCAGATTGTGAAAAATCGGAGTCAATAGTTTTGAAAGGATCATAAGAGAAGGATTCAAGGGAGAGGTGTCCCTGAACCCAAGGTGGTTCTGAGTAAGAGTGCCTCTGACCTTTGAGTCTGGAAAGTTTGTGGCGGTCAGAAAAGGGTTCGCAGAGTCCGAACAAAAATTACCACAATCTTCCATTCTCGATTTCAAAAGATTAACAAGAGGTGTACGGTTTATGATCTAGGCACAAGTGTGCGGTATTCAATGATTAATTAAGTTCTACGCACAAATCAAACACAATTCAAAATTTGTTTCACCAACTCACTCAGTGAAGGCCGTAAGAGTTCGGCTAGTTATCTTGTCGATTTTTAATTGGTGAGAATTTAAATCTTGCAAACTGTTTAACGAGCTGTTGGGTGCCGAAATTTTCTTAAAGATTGTCCTAAGTTTGTACGACTAGTTGCATCTAGTTTCAGCCAGTATAGGTGTAAGTACGGACTGTAAAACGGCTACCTGTGTTACTTAAGGACAGAGCCTTACGCAGTGTCCTTTAAACCACCCACTCTTCTAAGGAAGTCCGGACCGTTTACCGGCTACCCATATTCCTTACTGAGAAGTAACTAATCGTTTTTAAAATCAGTAGTCTATACGAAAATCTTGGCTTGGTTCTATCCTAGTGTGCATCTCTCTTCTCACTGCAAGATAAAAACAAACAATGTCGGGGTTGCTTTCCCGTAAGAATTCTTGATTTTATGGGTTCTTAAGATCGGCTATATTTAGCTGTCCCAATTTTAATTAGGTGATCACTGAAGAATTTAAATGAGCACAAATATACGTCTAACGTCCAGTCCCAATTTCCTTTAGAGTTATGTGATAAACAGGAGGGAGAAATTCGGGAAAAGCCGATGCACGCGGAAACTATGATGTATGCTCAGTTAGAAGACTTACAGTGAATCCTTGCAATCTCCATGTGGGATGCTAGACAGAAATTGAAGACTATTCTAAATGAATGCAAGCCGATGAAAAACCGCACCTAAGCAGAAAGTTCTATTAGAGAGGAAGAATTGAGTTAAATTTTTGGCTAAATTGAACGATATATGTGCGACTTAGTTAATAGTACAGTGTGGCTTAATCCTACGAGCACAATCAAAAATTAAAATGCTATGAGAGCTGTATGTGTAGGTATACCTAATCGCCACTCAAGTCGGCCCCCACCCTCACTAGAGAGTGAAACAGGTCTACCCTAATCGACACTCAAGCCGAACAAAAATTTTCAAAACAAAAATCTAAGCCGTTTGCCTCCCCGACAACGGTGCCATCTGACGAGTCCTAAATTCGCTTGTTAAGAAGATGTATTTCTCGTCGTACGTAAAAATGAGTTGTCGTGCATTGTAGGAGGCAATCGCAATCGGTCAAAAAATAACCACAAATAATTTATTCAATTTTCAGTCTCGTGGTTTTATGTTTATTTTACTTAGGCAAGTCCCAAAGTCGAACACAAGGAGGCAAAGGAACAACCTAGAATTATGTCTATCAAAATTTATACGAGGTTTTCGAAGCAGTCTTTTTTTGTAATTTTTAATGCAATAAAGGATGCAAAATGCACTTTTGGCCTATTTAGGGACTAAAATGTAAAAGTCGATCAAACGATGTCCGAAAAATACGAAACTTGGTCGCAATGTAAAATATAATGAAATGAATGCCCTATAATGTTTTTGAAATGTTTGGATGCAAAATGGATTTTTTATGAATTTTTAAATGCAAACAAAAATAAAATTCAATATTTAATTATAATAAATAGTAAACTTAATTATTTTCAAGGGATAAATTATCTAAGATCTACACGAGGTGATTGATCTCAGAAAAATCCTAAATCTCCGAAAATACTAGTTTCAATACCTATTAAAAATCAAATACATAAATATGCAAAATGATTTTTACAGGGCAAATTTTGCATGCAAAATGCAAATCTTTTTGAGCACAATGTCAAACATAATTAACTCTACAATATGTGATTTTTCGGGAATTTTTAGAGAGATGGTTAATCAAAAACAAATTTCAGAGCACAAACTGGGCAAAATATGCAAATTTCCACAAAACAATTAATTATTAATAAATCATCATTCACAAAAATGTCCACAATATATCAAACTGTAGAGAATAATATGACAAACATCATGCTATTTTCCGATGATAAAATAATGCAATAAAGAGGTTCAAAACTAAAGGGAAAGATAGGGGTACATATGTAATATAAATAAAATAAATAAATAATGCCGAGGGACTTATATGTAACTACCGATAAAATAGGGGTGCTTCTGTAAATTTACCAGAAGGTCACGTGCAAATCACGTGACCTCAGGCTGGCAGGGGCTGATTCGCAAATGGAGGAACGTCCAAAGGGCTGACCGTAAATGATATGCTGCTCACGTGACTCCTCACGTGTTGGGATGGTTGGAGGCTCGGGGCAGGCGCTCCACGTGGCGTCTCTCGAATGCTTCGGGCAACCCGAAGTTCTTGGCTTGGAGGATGTTTTGGCGCTAGGCTCGGAGGTCAATCAGAACCGTCGATGAGATTTATCTGATATGATCCGATGGGTATCGCTAGCAACTGCTTCAACAGCCAGGATGATGGTTGATCTTCATCGGAGGGTGCATGTAGCCTTTTCGCTAGCGGTGGATCGATAGCAGAGGGTGGCCGACAAACGGTCGACGGTCGTTGATGGAGAGGCGAAGTAGTGTCACGTTGATCGGTGAAGGGGGCGATGAAGCCCGGACACTCGTGTGGACTTGATTGTTGTTCGTGTTGGCGATGGGGAGTTGACGTCGATGAATGGCGAAGCTCCGATAGTAGGCAAAGAAGGCGACGTGGTCGATGAACGAGGCATTGTCGGAGTCGTTGGTTGACATTGATGACGTGATTGAAGTTGGTGATAATGATCGAAAAGGCGATCGGGGATGTCGATCGGAGTTGCGAGGTCGAACGGCGAAGCGGAAGATGATGGATAAAGGTGAAGCTACGGAGGAGGGAACCTGGAGAACAGGGGGCTCGACGGCGATGAACGGCCAGAGTTGGAGCAGCTGCGAAGTGCAAGGGCTGCAACGAGGAACGGGAAGCCCTCGGATCACACCAGGTGCTTGGATGTCATGACCGGAGGTGAGGACGGCGGATGTACGACGAGGGGGGCGACGCGGTTGGTTTTATAGGGCTTAGGGGGGCGCCGACATGGAAGGTGATCGGGCGAGATTTGCGCATATCGGAGGAGATTTGAGGAAGATTTGGGTAATCGGAGATGGGCGGTGTGATCCTTTGGAGATCGGGGACGGCGAGATTTGTGGGACGGCGGCAAAATTGAAGGAGGCGGCGTCGCCCGCTATGGAAAGGTGAAGAAGACGACGCACAGGCGCCTTCCGATCGAGCGCGATCGGACGGCTCCTGTCGTGCCACGTGGTCGGCAAGGGGGCAAGGGGAGCGCACGTGCAGTGCACGTGCGAGGGCAGCACATGCGCTATACGTGAGTGGCTTTTAATTTTTTTTATAAAACGAGTTTAAAAATGTCAAAATGGACTAATGTGTGGCGGCCCCAGGGGCTGCCACGTGTCAGCACCAAAAAAATCAGCAGATAAATACTTTGTAAAATACAAAATAAATAGTAAACGGTCTCGGATCGAAAAAGTTTCTTCATGAAAATTGCCCGTCTCGATGAGATCTACAACTTTCATGAGACATCAAGACCAAAATCGATCATTTGCCCAAAGTGATATTTTTGGGGTATCCTATGTACATAGAATACATTGATTTTTGGGTTTTATAATTTTTATGTCATTTTTAAACCAGATAAAAATCCGGAAAAAAATGGTAAAATCAAATATAAATAATCACACATTAATCTATTTTTTTGGATTTTTATTAATTGATTAAATACGTACATAAAATATCAGGTCAAAAACTGCTAAAAATACACAATGTACAAAAGAGGCCCAAAACCCAACTTTCACATATGAGCTCCGATTCACTTGAACTTGGTCTTGTTTTGAAGGTAATTGAATGTATATTAGTTCAAAAGTGAGTAGGATTAAAAGGACACTGGATAAGGAAGATATGAGGTTTTTAGTCCGGAAATCCTGAAACTAGGGTTTGGGTTTTTGGTCCACTTATTTGGGTTAGTTATTTTTTTGTATTTTTCATTTATTCTTGTTAGTGATATGTACACAGTGGAGATGGTTTTGTGTCATTCGGAGTTAGCATGAATGAGTTAAAAATCCGGGAAGTTAGGCTATTTACAGGTCATTTTTGGCTTGGCTTTTTGGCTTCTTATTTTGTGCGGAAATTTGTGCTAAAATGCAATTCTTATGAAAATATGCATGAATGCTAACTATGTAGAATAGATGCGGAAATGTTGTTGATTTTGAGGGATTTGAGCTTAATAAATGAGATTCTGAGTGATGAATCCGAGATTCGTCATCAGCCACCACATTCTTAACTCCAAGTTTATCTCTGATTTCAAAGTCAAATTCCTGAAGGAGAAGGATCCATCGGATTAGACATGGTTTGGGATCCTTCTTTTGTTGTAAGTACCTGATAGCCGAGTGATATGTGTAGATGATGACCTTGGACCTGAGGAGATGGGATCTGAACTTCTCCAATGCAAAAACTATCGCTAGAAGCTCCTTCTTAGTGACTATAATTCCTTTGAGCTCCATCGAGCGTTCGAATAGCGCAGTGAATTGCAAATGGTATATTATATTTCCTCTATCCAAACACATCACCGATGGCATAATCTGACGCATCTGTCATTATCTTGAATGGTTGTGTCCAAATCGGTAGCTGTAATATGGGGGCCTAAGTGACGAGTTCTTTCAGCTGATTAAAGGTAAGGAGAACACAATCGTCAATAATGAAATCATTCTCTTTGCCTAGCAACTCGGTCAACAGTTTGGTCAACTTACTGAAATCTTTGATAAATCATCGATAAAACTGATATGGCCCAAGAAAGACTTGACTTGCTTAAGGATTGTAGGTGGATCTAGTTTGAAAATTACATCCACCTTGGCTGGGTGAACTTCCATGCCACATTTAGATACAACGTGACCCAAAACAATTCCTTCAGTCACCATGAAGTTGATCTTCTCCCACGAGAGCACCAGATTTACTTTGCATAACCTTTGTAAGACTCGGTCTAAATAATCAAGACGTTGATCAAAGAAGTCCCCGTAGACTGAGAAATCATCCATAAATACCTCAATAAAATTGCCCACCATGTCGGCAAAAACTGCAAGCATACACCTCTAAAATGTGGCTAGGGAATTACATAGCATGAACGGCATCCATTTGAAAATGTATGTACCCTCTTGATGTTCAAGATCTTTAGCAACCCAATTATATCCGGAGTATACATCCAAGAAGCAAAAGCATTCCTTCGCGGCCAGTCTCTTAAGAATCTGGTTGATGAAGGGCAGTAGAAAGTGGTCCTTCTTGGTAGCTGTGAAAACCCCGAAAATCGAACAGGAACTAAAATGCAAAACCCAGCTGGATCTGGGTTTAATTGCAAATCTGCTTTTATTGAAGGGTCCAAAAAATTTATTTAGTCCATTGCGTAGGCCTCGTCGATAGCTTTCCAACGAGTCCAAGAATGCGAAAATCCGAGTTCGGGAGCCCGAGTTACGGTCATTTTAGTGAGAGGGGGTCCAGGCCATATAAGGTTTGGGACCCGGATCCGAATCCGGGTTAAACCCAATAAAACCCAACCCATCTCGCCCAAAATACCCCCAAATCATTCCCCTTTGACCAGCACCTCGCCCTCACCCATTTTTCTTCGCCGGAGCTCCATCGGAGCTCGCCGAATCGCCTCGGATCGATGATCCAAGACCACCCCCGAGTAGAGAAGGTCCAAGACGTCCCCGTGTGCGGTTCTCATCGCAAACAAAGCAATGATCGCGTCGTTCTTCACCGACGGAGAAACCGAGGTGTGAGTTTCCTTGAGGTACGATATCCCCTTCCTCTTGCTGTGGATATCCACACGGTTTTCAATCTTGTATGCTTGATACATCTTTAGAACCTCAGGGATCTATTGTTTAGGTGGTCGTTCATGTGCACGGTGCAAGTCGAGCTTCTAATCTCGAGTGGTTGTACTTTACCAACTCTATCTGTGTGGTGGACTAAGATCGAGAATTCCATAGATATCCCCTTAAGAAATATTTCGCTCATTGATAGCCTGGGAGGAGAATTTCTTGGGGTTGAGCAGCAAAAATTAATTTTGGATTATGTTGAAAGATTGCATGGGTTGTGCTGAACAGGAGCACCTTAAAAGTTTTGGACTGGTTGTATTGGCTCTAGGGCCATGTCTTCGGATTCATGTTTCCAGCTAAGTCTATAATCTAAGAAAGCAAACCAAGTGCCTGTAACGTTTGATGTGGTGAGTTCTCCTGCAAATATATGATCTTCTGCAATATATCACCAACGATTGAGTTCATCTGCAAAAAAAAGGCAAGAAGTGATATATTTTTCTATTGGATTTTATTTGTGGGAGAATGTTCCTATAGTTTTATCTTTGATTAGAAATCCAGGAACCTGCAAGAATATCATCTTCTGCACTACACCTGCAATGATTGGGTTCACCTCATAAGGTTTTCATTCACGTTTTAACCCAAATCCCCTGCAATGTTTATAATCCCTCCCAAGTTCACCTCATGGTGGCTGCTCTATATATCAACTCTTTCACTTGCACGATAGCCTCCAAACTGATCTTGTAACCATATATCTGCGGCAAATCAATTTCCCGCGATCTCTGCATTTTGGGTAATCAGAAAGATCCGATCTTTGAGTGGATTGTATCAGCTCGACACTTGATGATTGTGAATTTCTCCTTTAATGGATGGGTTGGATCTTCCAAGTTAAAATCTGGGATCATTCAGTTTCCCCAGCCATAAAAATAATGCTTAAGATGAAATGGACGAACTCGAGAAGGGTAAGCAATGTCCAAAGAATCCTCTGGGATTGAAGATGAATCCCTTGACTCAGATTCAGAATCAGAAACTACACCTGGACCTACAAGAATTTCTTTAGACTGTGCCACAAGCAAGTCTTCTATGGATCGCTCCTATGGCAAGAACGAGGCAAATAGAAAGCCTCCAATCCCTCACAATTCATACATTAAACAATATTGCAATGATAGCACACATGAGATATTTGAAAGTGGCGGTAAAGATGAATTAGCTTTTAACCTTAGAAATACCAACCAGCTTTTAATCAGGAAATACAATTCAGCCTTTACTCTCCAAGAACATGGGGGATTTCACTAATAAGATTTTGGATAACACTTCCTGCTTCAGATTTATTTTTAAGAAGAAAAGTCCAGGACACTCTAGAGAAATCATCAACCACAACTAAATAGAACCTGTGCCCCTGATGATCTGGGACACGACTTGGACCCCAAATATCTACATGAAGTAATTCAAACGGGGAGTGACTGCTCCGACTCTGACGACCTGGGAAGCTAGATCGATGGTGCTTCCCTAACTGACATGCTTCACAACGAAAGGAGGAACTCGGAGAGATCTGAGGCAGTAGGTGACGCATCTTCTGCAGGGGCAGATGACCGAACCGAAGATGCCAGGTGTACGGAGATGCGGTGCCTTGGGAATGCAGTGAGACGCCAGCATAGGAGTTACGGACTAGACGATAGAGGCCATTGTGCTCAGAACCACAGCCAATCACCCTGCCCGTCAGTATGTCCTGAAAAATAACAGACGATGGATCAAAAATGGCACGACAGTGCAAATCATGTGTAATCTGACTAATGGATAAGAGGTTCATAGAGAATTCTGGTGCATGTAGGACATTCTGTAAGTGCATAGAGGGTAGCAAAGCCGTCTCCCCCTGACCGATGATGGGAGAATGAGTGCCATCAGCTATGAGTACAGAGCGACCAGACTGTATAGCCCTGTAGGACTGTAAAATATCTTTCTCACGGCATAGATGATGGGTAGCTCCAGAGTCGACAATCCATCCTGTGAAATCATGACAATGAGGTGAGACTGAAGGACTACCTGAGGCACTGGCAGAGGCGGATGTACTAGCTGACGCCGAGGCTGCAACATCAGAAACTTCAGTACCATCTGGCGACGATTGTGGCATGATATCACGAAGTCGTGCCGCCAACTCTTCGAACCTGTGGTCTGTAGCAGGAGCTGAAGGACCCTGAATATGATCCGCGACACGTGCAGAAGGAGGGAAGCCGTGCTTGGAAAAGCAAGTATCCTCCAAATGACCAGTACGGCGGCAGAATGAACACGTGGAACGTATGCGACCTCCGCGACCACGTCCACCACATCCTCTGCCACGAAACGAGGACGAACCACCACGTCCCCTGGAAACTGCCATTGCAGACGGAGGTGCAGTCGCTGTAGTAGATGGAACAGGTACACGACTGAGCCTCATGTATACCTCTTCCATCGGCGGGATAGTGGCATCTGCTAGGATCTGAGAGCGTGCGGCCTCGTACTCCGGGTCTAAGGCAGCAAGTAAAACGCCAACCATAGTGGCATTGCGGAACGTCTTCTGTTGTTCCGGCGTGGCTGTGAGCGGAATGGTGCTATAGAGCTTCTCAAACATCCCACGAAGCGACGTGTATAGCGAATGAAGAGGCCTCCCATTCTGCTTCATGGTAAATATATCATGCTGCAACTGGAGCATCTTCGTCTCGTTGCAGACCTGAGAATACGTCATGGCCAAAATATCCCACATCGCCTTGGCGGTGGGCTGGTGAAGGACATCATTCGCTATCTCTGTCGTGAGCGTACCTGAGAGCCAAACCTTGGCGTACGCATCATCAGCCTCCCATGAGGCATAGACTCCTGTCTTCTCCGGCGGTTCATCCTCGGTAAGAATATGCTTCTTACCACACGACTTCATGAGACTGAGGAACTGCATCGCCCACAGTTCGTAGTTTGTCCCGTCCATTTTGACGATCGGTGCAGAACCTTTGAACGCACCTATGGCGGGCATATCGAGCTTTTGTTCGGACATAATGCCGGAGAAGAACGACTATTGATAGACGAAGAAGAGGTTGTCTACCAAGACTTTAAGGATTCAAGTGCACATGTAGATGTTATGCACTTGAATCCATCTTCTATCCGAGACCGAGTGAAGTAGCGGCACCCGGCAACAAGTAGAGGCTCCGGAAGCCTCTACCAAGGAAGATAGCGGCTGGACAGGGACTGGTCGGGGGCTGGGAGAGGGCTGGACGGTGTAGACAGCCCCCGGAGGCGGCTGGAGGGAGCCGGGGCGGAAGGTGGGGGAGCTCCGGCGGCGCGCGTGCGGGACGAGGAGGGGTCCCGGGACTGCTCGGCGGCGCACTGGGGGCTGGGCGGCAACCTGGAGGCGGCGGCGGAGCCCTGGGCGGCGCCCTGGGGACGACGGCGGTAGGAGAGAGTCGGGGGTGGGGGGGGCGGCGGTGGAGAGGAACCCTAGATTAGGGTTAGGGCTCTGATACCATGTTAGGGTAAAAGAGTACTGAGATGATTTATTCCATAGAGCCCTCGGGTCTCTTATATAGGGAGAGAGCCCTTGGGTAAATTACATGAGAGGTACATAAAGAAACTGAAATACTAGATAACATAAAAGACGATCAACTATCTCTACAGGGGCATCTAGAAACATAACTCCAAATCAGACTCATTACTCTTTCTAATCTAGAGACTTGTGTCATGTTTGCTAGCCATTTCCATAAAGAGCTTGGTGAAAAGTTTTGGATTCCAGTACTCAAGAAACAACACTTGTGTTACATACATTTGGGGCCATCCTCAAATCTCAGGTCAAATGTAAAAGCTGCGACATAGTCTCAAATAAGTATGAGTTCAAACATGTGTTTGACAATTGAATGTACAAGGGAATCAAAGACCGTTCATCTCTTACCCATCACAAGATGAGATGGGTAGTTCAGAATTAAAGATCTGATCAAATTGCAGTAGGATGTTACCAAAGAGCAAGTGTTTCATGAATTGATCTTTATGCTAACTGACTCATGCATCACACATGGCATCCTCTTACAAATGGTCCTAATAAGAGTTGCTTGCATACCTTGAATGTTGGGATCTATATTACGTTGGTCAATATCAAATATCCAATAGAAGAGAAGAATGGTTAGTGGAGTAGGTGCCTCCAAGGGAGGGACATGCACCCTTGAGGCCCCGGGTAGAAGCCTAGGTGACCGCGATCCCAACTGCTATTGTAGCTGCGATGGTTGGGGGACATGTTGCTTGGCACACCGAGGTGCTAATCTGACGGTGTTGGCCTCGCACTTGTGTGCTTTAGCCCAGTGCTCGAGCGCGGGCCAAGTAGTCGTGGTTGGTCGGCTAGTGTTTCGCTTGTCACTTAGAACTAACACTCGTGTACAGGCCAATGTAGGCCACATTGGTCGGTATTCCGAGTGGGAGCGCTAAGAGGGGAGTTCCGGGAAATGTAGTTAATGAAGTTGGGGATGTGACTTGAATCTCCTGTGCATGAGGAGGATTGGACTAGTCGCGAAGATTCGCGGGTTGGAATCTAGATTGTGAATCGGATATCAATTGTGAAGTGGAGCTAAGTGGACGTGTTGGGAACTTAGTTAGGATGCATTGTACCCCACCGCATGCCTACGGAGGCACCCCAACCCTAAGGTATTTTTTATGCCTTAGAGTCATAGTGTGAGGTCTCATCCAGACCAAGACCACAGACTATCCACGAAGCATGGTTACTTATATCCATATCTAATTATCATAATAAAAATATGATTCTTGTGAGATCTGATTACCTAGTTTTTTTTCTCTTTTGCACACATTTAAATTATATCTTGTTTGTTGTTGTATAGTTTCATCTAATTCGTATTGGGCAACTTTGCTCATAACGTACCTATGTGTGGATCCGCAGGTCCTCAGCAGTGAGCAGTTTGGAGACATCACTTTTAGTGCAACTTCACTACACTTCTTGTATCACAGTTGGTAGTAGTTTTTACGGTCTTCTTTACTTGTAGTTTCTTTTTGAGAGACATGGCATGTAATGTATAATTGTGGACATCTATATTTATGTTTACATGTAATTTTTGTGGACATGGAAATGGATAATAGATTGTAATTGAATTGGTGAATGGAAATACACGTACTTGTGAACAGGTTGAATGCAATGAGAAAAGAGAAAAAAAATATTTCCTTTGCATGTTGCTTTTTCTCCTACTTTTGTGAATGTCAAATATTCGAATGTAGAGTTATGTGCGTGGATTGGTTTGCCGAGTACCCGGATCCTAGGGGCGTCACAGAATGGTATCAGAGCAGTGGTACTCCATTCCATTTCACACATATCATTCCTCATTTGTATTCGAATACTGGATAGTGTGAAAGTCTTCTGACCCAACACGAGTCCACTGGAGAATAGCACATCTGATGGCGAGAACCATTTAGGGTAGTGTAGGCTACCTTGCCTACGTAGTAGACTCAGCGCCACAGGACCGGATGATAGAGGATGTTAGAGTTGTGCATGAGTTTCCAGATATTTTCCTAGATGACTTACCTAGGCTACCACTGCTGATGGAGATAGAGATGGGGAACACACTATTGCCAGATAGACAACCGATCTCTATCCCTACACACAGGTTGGCTCCTGCTGAGCTCAAGGAGTTCAAAGTGCAGTTGCATGAGCTGTTGGAGAAAGGATTCATCAGTCCTAGTACATCACCATGGGGAGAACCAATCCTTTTTGTGATAAAAAAGGTATGGATCCTGGAGGCTATGCATAGGCTATAGGCAGATGAACAAGAGAACATATAAGAAATGTTACCCACTCTCATGGATCTATGATCTCTTAGATCAATTACAGGGAGCAGCAATGTTCTCTAAGATAGACATGCGGTCAAGATATATCACCAGTTGAGGATCAAAGAGGCTGACGTGATGAAGTCTGCATTCCGCACTAGATTTGGTCAGATGAGTTCGTGGAGATATCTTTTGGATTCACGAATGCACCTGACGCATTCAAGGGTTTGATGAGCCGAGTTCTCCTTCCACACTGGGACAGGTTCGTGACCGTCTTCATTGATGGTGTTCTAGTTTACTCCCATGATCGATACGAGGATGAGTCTCATCTTTGCACCGTACTAGAGACACTCCGAGAGCACCCGTTGTATGCTAAGTACAACAAGTGTGAGTTTTGACTTTCTAATGTGGCTTTTCATGGCCACATGATTTCAGGGACGGGGGTGTCAGTTGACCTCGTCAAGATAGAGGTAGTGGTGTCTTGGGAGTGGCCCAAGATAGTTACAGAGATTCGCAGTTTCCTTGGCCTCACCAGCTTCACGCATTTTTTAGCTGAACTTATGTGATCCTAAACCTTGTACGTGATTTGTACATTTTGTTTTGGATTGTCCGGTAGATCTGCTTGGTTGTCAAATATATTCCATCTCTTTTTTTTATCTGAGTTGCTCTATTTTCATCGAGGAATGCAGAAAATGGGCGAAACCCATATTTCTTTTATGAATTGGTGTCCAATGATGTCGGCTTATATGGAATAACGTGAGTTCTCATGCCCTCAATTACACCTTATATGTGTACAGAAATATGTCAATCGCAAGTGTACAAGATGATGTCAGTTCATATAATTATACCTCTTAAGGCTTGTTGACTTGCCAAAGGAGATGATTAGGTGGTTGGTATTCATCCAAATGTCATTATACGATCTTTATTTATTGTTGCATGTGCAAATGCTAGTTTTGTAGATAAAGCTATGCAAATATTGGAGGAAATGCTCATGTCAGGTTATGAACCCAAATTCATGATGTTGGATAGTCTGTCCTATGCGTGATACATCATAACAGCATGATAGAGCTATTAGGATTTTCAACACCGGGAAAGTTTCTGGGATTGAAGTAAGTTAGTGTATCCACAAGATGGGAATCTACGGTAGAAAATCTCGCTCAGGTCCTGCTATTGGAAATTTACCAGGTCCATGCATGGATTAGAATTGCAATAGTTAATCTGCAAAAAAAAGAAAAGAAAAGAAAAGCAATACCTTCCAAACCCACTGTGGCTATATACAACATATTAAAGAAGGCTTGCGGTGGAGATTACTATCGTGCCAAGCATCTTAGTGATGAAAGGGAAATTTATGGGACTGTCACCAAATCACATAAGCGTGTCTACTCTGATTGATGTACGAGGAAACACACAAAAATGTAAAGGGGAGTTAGACCTGGTGTCATTGCATACACTGACGCAATAAAGTTCGAGAGCATACAAGATGGGCAGTCTGAGAGGACCATTCAGACCTTGGAGGATCTACTACGAGCATGCACGATTGAGTGGAAGGGATATTGGAAGGATCACCTCCCACTAGTTGAGTTTACATACAACAATAGCTGCCACACCAGTATAGGCATGGTACCATTTTAGGCATTGTACGAGAGGCGGTGCACCAATGTTTACCCCGCATATTATTGAGGAGACCTCCAAAGTAGTGGAAAGTACTAGGAGGAAATTGTTGACTGCGCAAAGCCGTCAGAAGAGTTACGCTGACCGTCGGCGTAAAGACCTCGAGTTTCAATTATGTTGTCGTGCATTCGTGCTCAAATGGGTAATTTTTAGTCATTCCTGTATGACTAAGCATTTCTCATGATCATAGGTTGGGGACTTCGTGTTCTTACGTGTCCCCAATGAGGGGCATACAATATTTCGACGCAAAGGGCAAGCTAGCACCACATTTTGTGGGGCCATTTGAGATTTTGGCCCGTGTCGGGAAAATAGTCTACAGGGTGGCCCTTCCCCCACACCTCAAGGGAATCCACGGCATGTTTCACGTGTCAAATCTGTGGAAGTACATCCGAGATCCCCGACACAAGGACTTAACGGTGGAACCAAACCTCTCCTTCCCAGAAGAGCTAGTGCAGATACTAGATCACGCAGTTAACAAGCTGAGGCGGAAGGAGATCCCGTTAGTCAAAATCATATGGCGAAGTCAAGATGTTGAAGAAGCGATGTGGGAACCTGAGGCGGACATGAGGGAGAAATACCCTCAATTGTTCACAGGTACGGAACTGAAATCCTAGTCAAGTTCTTTTGAGATTTTTATGGGTTTTGCTCTCTTTGAGATTTTTATGGGCTCATTTCTCTATGAGACTTGGACACAATGGGGTTCGAACATTGAAATCAACTAGAATCATCCTAAGTCTTGGGGACGAGACTTCCTTTGAGATTTTTATGATGTGAAAACCCCGAAAATCGAACAGGAACTAAAATGCAAAACCCAACTGGATCTGGGCTTAATTGCAAATCTGCTTTTATTGCAGGGTCCAAAAAATTTATTTGAATAGTCCATTGCGTAGGCCTCGTCGATAGCTTTCCAACGAGTTCAAGAATGCGAAAATCCGACTTCGGGAGCCCGAGTTACGGTCATTTTAGTGAGAGGGGGTCCAGGCCATATAAGGTTCGGGACCCGGATCCGAATCCGGGATAAACCCAATAAAACCCAACCCATCTCGCCCAAAATACCCCCAAATCATTCCCCTTCGACCAGCACCTCGCCCTCACCCATTTTTCTTCGCCGGAGCTCCATCGGAGCTCGCCGAATCGCCTCGGATCGATGATCCAAGACCACCCCCGAGTAGAGAAGGTCCAAGGCATCCCCGTGTGCGGTTCTCATCGCAAACAAAGCATTGATCGCGTCGTTCTTCACCGACGGAGAAACCAAGGTGTGAGTTTCCTTGAGGTACGATATCCCCTTCCTCTTGCTGTGGATATCCACACGGTTTTCGATCTTGTATGCTTGATACATCTTTAGAACCTCAGGGATCTATTGTTTAGGTGGTCGTTCATGTGCACGGTGCAAGTCGAGCTTCTAATCTCGAGTGGTTGTACTTTACCAACTCTATCTGTGTGGTGGACTAAGATCGAGAATTCCATAGATATCCCCTTAAGAAATATTTCGCTCATTGATAGCCTGGGAGGAGAATTTCTTGGGGTTGAGCAGAAAAAATTAATTTTGGATTATGTTGAAAGATTGCATGGGTTGTGCTGAACTGGAGCACCTTAAAAGTTTTGGACTGGTTGTATTGGCTCTAGGGCCATGTCTTCGGATTCATGTTTCCAGCTAAGTCTATAATCTAAGAAAGCAAACCAAGTGCCTGTAACATTTGATGTGGTGAGTTCTCCTGTAAATATATGATCTTCTGCAATATATCACCAACGATTGAGTTCATCTGCAAAAAAAAGGCAAGAAGTGATATATTTTTCTATTGGATTTTATTTGTGGGAGAATGTTCCTATAGTTTTATCTTTGATTAGAAATCCAGGAACCTGCAAGAATATCATCTTCTGCACTACACCTGCAATGATTGGGTTCACCTCATAAGGTTTTCATTCACGTTTTAACCCAAATCCCCTGCAATGGTTATAATCCCTCCCAAGTTCACCTCATGGTGGCTGCTCTATATATCAACTCTTTCACTTGCACGATAGCCTCCAAACTGATCTTGTAACCATATATCTGCGGCAAATCAATTTCCCGCGATCTCTGCATTTTGGGTAATCAGAAAGATCCGATCTTTGAGTGGATTGTATCAGCTCGACACTTGATGATTGTGAATTTCTCCTTTAATGGATGGGTTGGATCTTCCAAGTTAAAATATGGGATCATTCAGTTTCCCCAGCCATAAAAATAATGCTTAAGATGAAATGGACGAACTCGAGAAGGGTAAGCAATGTCCAAAGAATCCTCTGGGATTGAAGATGAATCCCTTGACTCTGATTCAGAATCAGAAACTACACGTGGACCTATAAGAATTTCTTTAGACTGTGCCACAAGCAAGTCTTCTATGGATCGCTCCTATGGCAAGAACGAGGCAAATAGAAAGCCTCCAATCCCTCACAATTCATACATTAAACAATATTGCAATGATAGCACACATGAGATATTTGAAAGTGGCGGTAAAGATGAATTAGCTTTTAACCTTAGAAATACCAACCAGCTTTTAATCTGGAAATACAATTCAACCTTTACTCTCCAAGAACATGGGGGCATCTAGAAACATAACTCCAAATCAGACTCATTATTCTTTCTAATCTAGAGACTTGTGTCATGTTTGCTAGCCATTTCCATAAAGAGCTTGGTGAAAAGTTTTGAATTCCAGTACTCAAGAAACAACACTTGTGTTACATACATTTGGGGCCATCCTCAAATCTCAGGTCAAATGTAAAAGCTGCGACATAGTCTCAAATAAGTATGAGTTCAAACATGTGTTTGACAGTTGAATGTACAAGGGAATCAAAGACCGTTCATCTCTTACCCATCACAAGATGAGATGGGTAGTTCAGAATTAAAGATCTGATCAAATTGCAGTAGGATGTTACCAAAGAGCAAGTGTTTCATGAATTGATCTTTATGCTAACTGACTCATGCATCACACATGGCATCCTCTTACAAATGGTCCTAATAAGAGTTGCTTGCATACCTTGAACGTTGGGATCTATATTACGTTGGTCAATATCGAATATCCAATAGAAGAGAAGAATGGTTAGTGGAGTAGGTGCCTCCAAGGGAGGGGCATGCACCCTTGAGGCCCCCGGTAGAAGCCTAGGTGACCGCGATCCCAACTGCTATTGTAGCTGCGATGGTTGGGGGACATGTTGCTTGACACACCGAGGTGCTAATCTGACGGTGTTGGCCTCGTACTTGTGTGCTTTAGCCCAGTGCTCGAGCGCGGGCCAAGTAGTCGTGGTTGGTCGGCTAGTGTTTCGCTTGTCACTTAGAACTAACACTCGTGTACAGGCCAATGTAGGCCACATTGGTCGGTATTCCGAGTGGGAGCGCTAAGAGGGGAGTTCCGGGAAATGTAGTTAATGAAGTTGGGGATGTGACTTGAATCTCCTGTGCATGAGGAGGATTGGACTAGTCGCGAAGATTCGCGGGTTGGAATCTAGATTGTGAATCGGATATCAATTGTGAAGTGGAGCTAAGTGGACGTGTTGGGAACTTAGTTAGGATGCATTGTACCCCACCGCATGCCTACGGAGGCACCCCAACCCTAAGGTATTCTTTATGCCTTAGAGTCATAGTGTGAGGTCTCATCCAGACCAAGACCACAGACTATCCACGAAGCATGGTTACTTATATCCATATCTAATTATCATAATAAAAATATGATTCTTGTGAGATCTGATTACCTAGTTTTTTTTCTCTTTTGCACACATTTAAATTATATCTTGTTTGTTGTTGTATAGTTTCATCTAATTCGTATTGGGCAACTTTGCTCATAACGTACCTACGTGTGGATCCGCAGGTCCTCAGCAGTGAGCAGTTTGGAGACATCACTTTTAGTGCAACTTCACTAAAAACACTTCTTGTATCACAGTTGGTAGTAGTTTTTACGGTCTTCTTTACTTGTAGTTTCTTTTTGAGAGACATGGCATGTAATGTATAACTGTGGACATCTATATTTATGTTTACATGTAATTTTTATGGACATGGAAATGGATAATAGATTGTAATTGAATTGGTGAATGGAAATACACGTACTTGTGAACAGGTTGAATGCAATGAGAAAAGAGAAAAAAATTATTTCCTTTGCATGTTGCTTTTTCTCCTACTTTTGTGAATGTCAAATATTCGAATGTAGAGTTATGTGCGTGGATTGGTTTGCCGAGTACCCGGATCCTAGGGGCATCACAGTAGCGAGATTGAGTCTTCTATAATCCATGCACGCTCACCAAGAAGTGGGTACTATGGTCGCTATCTCCTCTCCTTTGTCATTCTTCACGATAGTGATCCCTAATTTCTTCAGCACTACATGCATAAGGCTCACCCATTTGTTGTTGGAGATGGGATATAGGAATACCGCATTGGACCATTTCTGAATTTCTTTTGTGAAAACTTCCGAAACATTCGAATTCAATCTTCTCTGAAATTCGCAGGAGGGTTTTCTGTCTTCTTCAAGGAAAATGCGATGCGAGCAAAGGGGAGGGTTAATCCCATGGAGATCCAAAATCTTCCAACCAATAGCCTTGCGGTTTCGTTCAAGAGCATCCATCAGAGAAGATTCTTGGTCTTCGATCAGATGGGCATGGATGATGACTGGGTACATGTTAGGTTCACCCGCAAGAAAGGCATACTTCATATTGGAGGGTTGTTGTTTCAGCTCAGGCGAAGTGGTAGCTGCTTCGACGGTGACTTCAGCTATCATAGCAGGTCATGGTTCCTTCATCTGTTCGGTGTCCATCACGTTTTGTTCTTCCTCTTCATTCAAAAATTTGTAAAAGTTTTCAATAATATCTTATTCATTGTAGAATTCTTCAATGATCTGCTCTTGGTCTTGAGGGCACGTCATCTCTACATAATCCTCTTTAAGCGACTCAGCAAGAATCCCATCATGATCGATAAGGGAAAATTCGATTGCATTCTCCATTCCTTCCTCGGGGCAGAGGAAGTCATAGATCTCATTGCCATCCATAAAGAAGTTGGTGTCTTGAATTTCTGCCAAAAGTCGCAGTCTTCAAAAGGATTGATCACCCTTGCACACGCTGCAGACGTTCCCTCCGTAGGCTTTGCATCAGACATGATCTTTTGTTGTTGCTGGAGCCGAATGTGATCTCTCCAGTGTTGTAATTCACTGCTACATTGGTTGTTCGTAGGAACCGTCGTCCAAGGATGATGGGGGTGAGGAGTAGAGGCGTGGAGACGTCCATGTCTAGAACAATAAAATCGATAGGGAATTGCATCTCCTGAACGGTAACGATCATGTCCTCCAACATGCCCGTAGTCTGCTTGATGGATTTGTCTGCGGATTGTAGAATCATCATTGTAGGTTTGAGCGGTCCTATCCCGAATTCAGTTAGAAGTGAAGACGGCATTAAATTGATAGAAGACTCGCTGTCAAACAAGGTGCGTTCGAACTCTTGGTTGATCATTTGATAGTGAACAAATGGTGCTCTCTTATCTGGCTTCTTGTACGGGAGATTGCTAATGGCATTGACAGTGGCCATTGTAAGAATATGCTTTTCAGACTTGCCACCTTTACTTCATGCATTGTGAGGATGATGCATGCACCTAGTTGTACATGCATCTTTCAATCCTTTCTTGACAGCAGACACTCAAGATCTTTCATCAAAGGGCATATTCAAGACCATGTTTTGAATAATTTCTACAATGGCAGGATCAAACAAAACATTTTTTAAGATTTTCATTTTTTGTGTTTTTTCATTGCTTCAAGAAAAGGAATAGTTACAAAATATGAAGTTGTATCATTCAAAAGTTTGTCCCTATCATTGTTTACAAGTAGATGGAAAAATGTTATAGAATCATCTACAATCTGTGGACAAAAAAATGTAGGCTCGGCTTCGGGTGCTGGATTTGGATCCGCTGCAGGTGCAAGATTCTTCAAGACTAGAGCTAGTTCTGTGGCACGTGCAGGTGTCTCCAATGCTGGCTGGTTTCCACCAGGTCTGCTATTGTCTTTTTGTATTTTTGTATTTTCTTCATTTTTTTGTGATTTTTCTACATACGGTGCTCCTTCAAAAATGTTGATTGGCCCTCGTGCCGATTGGATTGACGATTCCCCGTCAGATGCAATATGCTTTCCCTTCGCAGCTGTTGATGGCTGTAGTGCTCTACCACTCCTGAGAGTAACAATGTTAGATATAAACAAATCATTTCTACCTAAATCGGACAGATCATTACAAACTACCCGCTCCTTGCGTTAGAAATAATTTGGATTAGCCTCGACATGGGCTGGTATGATGGTTTTGGCACCCGTCAGTCGTCTATCTTCTGGGTCATCTCAACCATGTTCTTGACTAGCTTCTCCAGGCATGCAAGAGCTGGATTTACCGGGGACCTCAGAAGAATCGTCCAATTAGGGTCTTTACAAGTGATAGTGTGAGGGAGGCTACTATTGGTAACCTTGTGAAAAATGGTGAGCAGGAGAAAGAGAGGAGTACTGTGAATACTATTGAGAGGGATAAAAATTTTGATATGATGCAGCCAGATGTTGTGGAGGAAAGCCTTGATGTCGATAGCCGGACTGTTGCTGTTTATACCCCTGCCTCCATGTGTTCCCATATTGCGGAGGTTGTTGGTTTTGGGGTGGGAAGAGCTGGACGTTCCTCCCTCCTTGCTGCTACTGGTGGTGTGGTCGGTTTCCCGTTCTAACCCTGAGGGTGTCCCTGAGGATAGGTCAACCGATGTTCATGTTTCCACACACCATTGATTTATTGAATATGCGATATGGGTGGAGAAATCTGCTCCAGATAAGCTGACTGCAACTATGGTTGATAAACAATCATATGGTTGTTGGATTGTGAGGGCTGCTCCAGGACCTATACGTAGTACACGTACTGGACTAGTTGGGGTTGTGGGAGACTCGGCTGAGGAGGTTGTATCGGTGGTGTCTCCTTCTGCTTAGCAGGGTTCTCAACAGTGGCAGACACAGAGTTGCAAGTATTAGCATTCAAAGCTCGAATGAGTTGCTCCAGTTGTTGGGAAATCAAATTGAGCTTCTCCATGCCTTGGGTCTTTTTCTCGATGACTAATAATTTTTTGAGGTCCTGCAACCTCGTCTTGATGATGTCTACCTTAGACAAATGGCTCCCAATAATGCTGAAGTTTGAGTTCTCATCCTTGTCTTCCACATGAGTAGCCATGTTTACGGTCTTGTTGATGGTGACATGCATTTTCACATATGCGTGTGACGAGGATTGAGTGGCCTCTCCTTCGGCCATCTCCTCAAAAATGTTCCAGACAACATCCTTGTCCTCGTTGAAATGTGAGCCACCACAAGCGGCATCGACGAGCCTCTGTCTTTCTAGTGTCAATTCACCAAAGAAATGATGCACGAGACTGGTCTTGGGAATCTGATGATGAGAACAATTCTCTTATAACTCCTTGAATCTCTCCCACGCCTCATGTATTGTCTCGTGGGGTTGTTGACAAAAGCTGGAGATACGGGCATACATCTGAGTCAGTTGGCCGAGAGGGAAAATTTTATGGAGAAATGTTGATTTCAACTCCTCCCAGGCCGTCACTACTTTTCCTAGATGATCGATCCAATACAGGGCCTTGTCTTGGAGGCTGAAAGGAAAAGCAATCATCTTGATCACCCCCAGTGGGATATTGGGGTAATGTACAGTGGCACAAATGCAACCAAATTTCTTTAGATGGATGTAAGGTTCTTCAGTTGCATTCTCGTGAAAGGTGGGAAGCAGAGATGGGAACTGTAGCCTCAACTCGAAATGGGCATGAATTGGTGGAATCCGGATCCACTCGGTGACTCGACCTGCCCCAGGGTTGTATGTTTCCTTCATAGTTGGCTTCAACAGTGGTGGTCCTGCCTCTCATCTCTCATAACGGGGTCCACCCACAGAGAATTCATCTCCTACACCTCCTTGGTTAAACTCACTTTCTAAAGATGGCTTGTCCTCCCTTCTGGCATCACGCTCATCAGTTCTCCTCCTTAAATCATTCAGCATCTCTTGGAAAGCGGTCTAGGTAAGGACCTAATTGGTCAGCTATTGTTGGATGTCATGTATTGAAGCGAGCAACTGACTGTTGACTTCATTCTGCGTGGTATACTTCCCTTCCCCCTGGACTGCATGCTTAGCTGGTTGGGGTTGCGGATCCTTCCCTCTTCTTGTAGGAGCCATCTATGAATCGGCTTGAACTACTAGCTCGTGATCGGGTTGATGATATGCATGATAGAGTAACAACCCTGATCAGTTTCTTTCTGAACACCAACTGCTGAGATGAATATGGAATTAAGATCAATCATAGATTGTTATCAATGAAGCATAGGATATTGATTGAAATCGATCTCCATCCACAAGGGGTTAATTTAGGGATAAGAGTAATCCCAGTTTATTTGGAGAGGAAGAGCTAGCTCAGGCTACGAGTCCATCCTGAACAATGGATTTATTGGAGAAAGGCAAGTATTGAAAGAAGAGAGAATCGTGGAGTCCAAGGAGAAGTTTGCAAGATCCAAACTAACTTCATAGGGATCACCCCGCCTTATTGGAGATGTTGGCGACACTGAATCGATGTGGACGTCAGCGGAGTCCCAACTAAACCATCTGTGTGATAACATCTTGGGATAGTCAAAATAACAGATGATGGATAAAGAGCACGGAGACAAACAAGGAATAAAAGGAGTGTAAAATAGTAGAAGCTCATAATGAGCAAGGATCAAAGAGAAAAGAGAGAAAAATTATGCGAGTACACGATGTTTTTGATCTTGACCTTAATAAGATCAATCAAACCTCAAAACAATGGATTCACCAACTCGACCCGTGAAGCCGTGAAGGTTCGTCAATTATCTTTGTAAGTTTTAGATTTGATTTTCAAGAAATTTATCTTTGAACGAGTCCTTAGAGCGCTACGCCTATAGGAGAGACAGTACTGTCAGAAAAGTATCACGTACTTGTCTCCTCCTTTGTAACATGTAGTTTGCACTTTTTAAGGTCCTTATAACCCTTCTTGTATCCCTACTCAACCAAAGAAATAGAGGGAGGAAGCTGATAGGCGAAACCACTACTTCGGACCTTGCTCGCAACGGAATCACCCGTGAGCGTGCAAGGACTTACTCGGATGCAAAATGATGAGACAGGCAACCCCATGAAGGCGTGGCCTAATCTCAATACTTCAGACAAGGTCGATGCTGTACAAAATATAGAACATCATCGTTGACCAAGCCCCACTCATCTATGTACAATAGAAGCGCCAATACTTCGGAAATCCAGACGATACACAAGGCAACCCCAAATTGGGTTTCGGGATCTATTCCTTACGAAAGTGCTCTCACACAGAGAAGGAAACCTTCCAATGCAACTTGAAAATAAATGAGGGCTTTGTTCACCCAAGGCAATAAGTCCAATTAATCAATTTTACGGAGGTCAAGTATTTCTAACAGTCCCTTTTATTTTTTTTATATTATTACTTTCTTTGAGTAGATTCAATACAAGCGCCTAACATTTTTGTATTTTCTTTGATTACCATATGATCCAAAATCAGAGGGAGATAATAGGAAAAGCAATGCATGGCGACAATAAGAAGGGAAATCTCACCTTAGTGCCTAAATGATGAATTCTCAGTTAGAGGACATGCAGTGCTTCCCAACTCTCTCCATGTGGGATGCAAAATAGGAATTTGTAAACCTAGACTATATTCCGATATGTACATGGAAGTCTGAAGGATATGGATAAAATCCTCAAGCGCATCACGGAAACGTGAGGATCGCATCATATGCGAACGGGAGAGACTAGTCGCACTAGTTGCTCTGAGCAACGGACTTTAAAATTTTTTAAATGATGAAACAACATGATCCAAGAACACTTCTTGGATCGTTTCATCTAAACCACAAATAGGTACTAGGATTACCTCTTGAAGCGTGGTTGCGATCGAGTCTCTAAACCAAGAGACCTCCTGTCTCAAGTCCGACCCAACGGAGGAGACGCTTGCGAGCATGTTGATGAGACGTGTACTCCTCCCAATCCATGTTGATAATCCAGCAGCGGATCTCCTAATCTCGTCACACGAGATCCAACATATTCTTCTTGAGCAAAGCGCACCGAAGGAGATGGAGATCCATGAGTAGATGATCTGGCAGCATAATGACGATGCTGTGGTGATGACGACTCTCTCTTGGGCTCCATGGTGGATGACCACAATGGGAGAGAGGGAGAGCATCTTTGACGTGTATAGAGGGAGAGAGATTATGGATTAATCATGTAACATGAAGAGCAAGGGGTGCTTATTTTTAAACAGTGTTTTGGGATCCATGGATCTCAATCCGTGGACAATACAAAATCAATGGATGAGATTGATTTGTGTTTCTTTTAATGGCCATGATTTTGTTGTGAAAACACAACAATAATTACTTTAATTAAATTAATATATATCGATAAATAAATATGTTTAAATTTAGATTAAATCAATTAATTATCATTGGAGATAAATCACATCCCCTAAAAAGGGGGACGGCTACCAACATCTCAGGAGATCTCATTATCTCATGAGATCTCATTATCTCATGAGATACCATTATCTGATGATATCTTCAGGATTTACAACAACAATTGTTGTAAATTATTTCACAAAAATAATTCATAATTATCTTGTGAAATATTGCAATCATATCATTGGAAAAATGTGAATCACATTCACATCCCAAAACAAAATATAAATTATAATTTAATTAATCATTCAATGTGAATCCAATTCACATCAATAATTAATTAACAAATATAAATTACAATATGCTCTCTCTAATATATTATAAATCACATTTATAATATATATGATAAATATGGATAGTGCTATCCACATTATTCATATCCATGATAATTAAATCATATTTAATCATCTTAGATCGCTTTTGTCATGTGCCCAAATAATATGAATCACATTGACATTATTCACATCTTTGATAATTAAATCACGTTTATTTATATTAGATATCTCTCCTTATAATATGAATAAATAATACGAATCAAATTCATACTATATTTTACGATTAAATCACATTTAATCATCCATATCTCAATGCTTGGATATATATAAATCAACAGTGGAATCATTCTTGAACTCTTTCAAGGATAATGCACTTTCTCCGTGGATACTTGTAGATAAGGATAGGACGATTGTATTGTTCCATGTATAGTGACATGGATATTGTGATCACATCTCAAATCCAGATCTTGCGGCCCTCCCGTAGATGTTTGATTAAATCAAAGCCGTAGATCTAATCTTCTCATTATATCTGAATCACATTCAGATCAATGTCCAATATTTGGACTAAGATTAGATCACTTCTCTATGAGAGGAGTCACTAAAATCCAAACCTGTTTCATCACTCCCTCGGAATGGAAGCGTCATGGTTATACAATCATTTATGATCACATCACCCTCAGGTATTCCTAATACATGTACATCCTGCATACTGGAAGACTTAGATAAAACTCGAAGTTCAAGATCTCTTTTGAACTGTCTCCTTCAGGGTTTTATCATTAAGTTTCTCATTCAATCATTAGGAGTTGGTATCGATTATATACTTTCCAAAAGCATATATCATACCCAAGTGTTGATCATATACTTTCCAAAAGTATAGATCAAACCTACAAATTCAGTCAAGCTTCCAAAGCATGACGACCGTGCACGGAATTTGATTCTTCCCAATATCTCATGAGTGAGATCATGTCTTTCGGTTCAGTAAATGAACCTGTATGATCCCTTTGAGAGATCGTATTACTCATATGCCCTTATATGCACACCAGCTCGTCGGTATATAGACCTTGATTAGGTCATCAACCTATCGGTCTACCAAATGTACATACTCAGATATATAGTAACACATCGGTCTCTAGTTAGAGGATGCATGCCTATACCGTGACAACATACGACATAGGTCTTTGGTTATCTCGATCTCGTTAAGTCAACTCTTTAACCTAACTAATCTGACACCTCTGAACCTGTATTCCTATGCAGAGGGCCTGCATCAAGAGGTCGGTTAGATATCAGCCTTTAGAGATAAGGATTGCCATCTCCTACTCAGGCTGGAGATCACATCTTAACAATCATTTGACGGTGCTTGATGAGCCCTCAATCTAACTCTTTAGATATTCATCCAAGAACCAGCCTCTATGATTCAATAATTGAATCAACAGCTGTATGATCATTAAGATGGCTACGGTACATAACTCTAATTTACTAAGGGACCTATTATGCAAATTAGTTATTCTTCATTTCAGAGTAAGGAGTGAATTGCAATAACATTTATTGCATAATGGCTTGTCGTGGGCTCGCATGTCCAATAAAGTCATCCTATGTGGAAATTGCTACACATGAAGAACTAAATGCAAAACACCAAGAATAAAACCTAGGCCTGGAACTCTTCGATTCGACCTCGACACACACACCTAAGGAGTGGATTCAACTCCTGATGTCACCAGGAAAAGGAAACGACACTCAGAAGTGCAGTTCACGGCTGGAAGAAGGATCAAAGGTCGAAGGAAACCCAAGACTACAATATATGGGGGGGTGACTTTCGACGGGGAAGATCTCTCGAATCCTTGGACCGAAGCCCAAGGAATCAAGTATATGTATAAGTCCATAGATCGAGGTTTGGAAGTCTAGCGGGCATTGAGCTTAAAAAATGCAAGGATCTGGTGCAAAAAATCGAGAACCTCATGTTCGAATGAGGTTCTGACACGGCCTAACGCCTCGGTCAGAGATCAACTGGGGGTAAAACCTAGTTGGTCCATGTGGACCAACCAGAAAAAGGCATATTAGAAATATTGTAAAATCGATAATAAATAAGAAATGATTTTATTAATTTTAAGTTAAAAAAATGTTTACTAATTTCTATATTATTTTATTATGATTTTTATTTTTTTATGTGTATTTAATTACAAGCTAGATTTTGGGGTTTAATTATAGATATATTTGTTTATGTTTTAGAGTAATTTATTTTTATTTTGTATTGTTGATTTTATTATTTTCTTTTCTTTTTTATAAAATTATAACTTATTTTTATATACATAAATATATTTTTATTATATTTTTTTGATGTAATATATACACTTAAACAAATAGTTCTATATTTTATATAAGTATAATTATAGATATTTCATCTATGTATTTTATATAAGTATTTTATGTTAATGTTTTATTCTTGCTTTATTCTAATTTTAATACGCACAAGTGTTATAAATAATATTTACAAAATTATACATTATAAAAGTAAAAAATAATAAAGAATAAATAAAATGATTATTTTAATCGGGTTATTATACAGTAGGGGTCCAAAACCTAACTTTCACACCTTAACTACAAAAAATATGGAACTGCCTTAATTAAATAGCTTAGTAAAATTTATACAATTAAAGGTGATGTTGATATATTTTGATTTTTTATTTGAGAGATATGTGTCTGGGAATTTGGGATTTCGAAATCTTATTCAGAGTATAACTTTTACATTGTATATTATTTTTGTATGAATTTGTATTTTTCTATATTTTATTATCTACAACTTTTATGTTCAACATTTCTTTATTTGAGGAATAAAAAGTGAAAAATAAAATAGGTCCCAAAATGAATAAATAATGAATAAATAAATGAGGTTGGTATTGAATTATTGGCCCTCATCTCCCCCTACTTTATTCCTTGTTGACCTAGTCATTGAGATGCCTTTGTCTCGAAATTTAGGGTCATAAAATATCTTTTATATTTTATAATTTTTATTTTCTTTTCTTTATTATATAATTTTGGAATTTAAAAAACAATATTTTATACATTATTTGTACAATAAAGAATGAATGTTAATTTGTGCAAATTAAGGGTACTTACATGAAATAACCAGGATTTTTAAGGCCAAAATGGTAGAATAAAGGTATTGAAATGGAGATTCTTCAGAGAGCCCTTAATCGTAGAGAATGTCTCTATGACCTAGATATTAGAATACATTCATTGTTTATTTATAAATTTGTTGGAAATAAACATACACTCTTTAATAGACTTATCATAAAGAGTTATGACGGATATAGTTCAGATAATAATCTAACACCTAGAGGGCTCTAGTAAATTAGAATATTAATGAATAGTTCACTAATATTTCTAATACTGGAAATTAAACCTTAAAGGAACAAAAGAAGGACAAATATCATTTGAAAGTGATCATGCATTAAGCCTTGACATATATCTATTGATAAGATCAATAGACTAGTAAGGAATTAAACTTTAGATTGCCTGAAGGTTCAAAGCTTACATACTTGTGAATAGTATATTCAAAGTACAAAATGTCCGATGCACCCTTCTCTAGGAATGGTGTAAGATGCATAGGATTCAAGATTGCATACAAATTGATGTATACGGATCATCTATACTATAACGAACATTAATGATATGTGATATCTATTGATGATTATTTGCGGTATGAGATTTCTACCTTTCACATTAGCAACCTTTGAGATGTTCAAAGATTCCACAATTTTGGTTTAGAATCAAAGTTAGAAGGAACATGAAAAGAATTTGATCTGACCAAGATAGCAAGTACATATCAAATAAATTCAAAAGAATACCTTATAGAGAAAGGAATGTTGTTTCTATCTTACTCCTCCTAATTCGCTTCAAGTCAATGAAGTTGTAGGGAGATACAATTGAATCATGTATGACATGTTTGATCAATGATGAATCTAAGCATAATTACCTATTGGTTTTCGGGTACATGCAGTAGAGACTACAATGTATAAGATTCCATGCAAATCTGAACCCAAAAACCCTCATAATTTATCCTTTGGAACCAAGCTAAATGTTGGACACTTGGGGATTTAGGGTTCTTTCTCGGTCCATGATCATAACATGGATGCAAGTAAGATGGATCCTAGCACCTGAGAGTGCTGCTTCATTAGGAATATAAAGGATTGTATTTGATACATACTTTATGACCTTGAGATTCTTAATATCCAAGGATATAATTCTTAGAGGATGACTTTCTTGAGAATCAAGATAAGAATGAAGTAAAAGGACTCATTGAATCCTAAGAAGATAACGGGGCTCCGAAAATTGAAAAATAAAAGAATAATTGAAGATGAAACACTCATACCTCTTCAAATCAATTTGAGGGTGGTCAAACCACCTAGAGGATATGGATTCCATGTATATAGAAATATGAAAATTATATAACTTCATATGATGAAGCTTCTGAAGATCATGGCATGGAAAGATGGATGTTATCAATAGAGTTTAAAGTAGACTTCATGCATAAATGTTATGTATGGGACCTCGAGGATCGACCTATAGGGGTCAGACCCATTAGGTGCAAATGGATCATCAAGAGAAAGAGGGAACCCAATGAGAAGGTAGAACCGTTCAAAGCACAGCTCGTAGCCAAAGAGCTACACACAGAGAGAAGACATCGCTTGCAATGAGATTTGCTCTCGAATGTCCATGCTTAAATCCATCAAAACATTTCTAACTAAAGATACGCAAATTGAATATGGAATATACATAATGGAAGTCAAGATTTCATTCCTCCATGAATGCCTCAATGAGGATATTCATATGAAGTAGCATCAGGGATACATAGTTGAGGAAGGCAATGTATGCAAGCTGAAGAACAACATCTATGGACTCAGATAAGCTTCTTATAGTAGGAACATCAGATTTTTTGAAGTTATAAAGGTTGTAATTTCATACAGAATCATGATGAACCATGTGAAGCTTAGTGGGAGTGACATTGTGTTCATCATGGTAAATGTATACAGAATACTAATCATTTGAAATGATATAGGGGTGCTAATAATAAGTGTTTTATTATCTAATTATTTCATATTTGAGATGAAAGATCTTAAGGATACCTCTTAGATCTTAGTTCTGAAGTTGATCAAAAGCAAAAAGAAGAGGGCATTGGACCATCACATTAGTCGTACATCTTGGACATATTCCATTTTGGAAAAACCCTAGGAAGACGTCATCCCCTTAGGATATGGTAATGACATATCTAAGGGATAACATCTTAAAGTATTTGATGATGCCGATGCTAGAGCTGCTTGCCCGTGTGCATCGGTCACGGGAGGCCTGGTGTATGCTGGATGTATACAAAAACTAGATGTCTACCATGTAATGGGAGTAGTAAACTGTTACTAATCCTACTATAGAGATAAAATAATTAATTGTAGTAATAACAACAACTTAAAAGATAACTAGACTTTTGAGACATTGATATAAAAGTCTTATCTTTAAAAACTTAGGACTTTATAGATATTGATCTAAAAGATCTTACCTACAGATGCCTTATAAAAACTTGAGACTATGTCTTAGTGTAAGGAGATAGAGATCTCCGGGCATAAGGGTGTTCTAATAAGGATAATAGAAACTTCTTATTGTTTATAATAATTATAATGATTATTGAGTTGTAGTGCCACAGCACTATAACTGCTTTAACAAGATTGAGTATTTCTTGTAAAAGATGCAACATTTACATTTGATGTGAGCACTGTTACTAGGAGATATGCAAGTACTGTAAAAGGACTTGGCATAGTCTCTTAGGAATAGAGTGACCGATCAACTTACCAAGCTATTTTTCTAAATAGCTTATGATTAGCACATGACTGTGGGTTTAAAGATTAGCCCATTAACGAATCTTTTGGCTACTGGGAGATTGTTAGACATGTGAGCCCATGACAAGCCATTATGTCATAAATGCTATGGCAAATCATTCCCTAATATGAAATAAAGAATAACCAATGTGTTTAATAGGTCACTATGTACAATTAAGGTTATGTACCATGATCATCTTAATGATCATACAACTGTTGATTCAAATGGTCAATCGTAGAGGTTGGTGCGTGGATGATATCTAAAGAGTTAGATTGAGGACTCATTAGGCACCGTCAAATGATTGTTAAGAAAGGATCTCTAGCTTGAGAAGGAGATGTCAATCCTTTTCTAAAGGCGGATATCTGACCGACCTCTTGATGTAGGTCCTTTGTATATTAATAGATATTTAGAGGTATCAAACAAGTTAGGTCAAAGAGTTGACTTGAAGATATCGAGATAACCAAGATATATGTCATTGTGCATCCTCTAACCGGAGACATATGTGTTACTATATGTCTGAGTATGTACATTTAGCAGACCGATAGGTTGATGACCTAATCAAGGTCTATACACAAGCGAACTACTGTGCATACGAGGGCACGCGAGTAATACAATCTCTTAAAGGGATCATACGTGTTCATTACTGAGCCAGAAGATATGAGCTCACTCATAAGATATTGGGATCAAATTCCATGCATGGTCGTCTCTCTTAGAAGCTTAACATAATTTATAGGTATGATATATGCTTTTCAAAAGTATATGATCAATACCAACTCCCAATGATCTGATGAGAAACTTAATGATAAAAGGTCGAAGAAGACAATTACAATATGATCTAATATTTTGGGGTTAATCTAAGTCTTCCAATATATAGGATATATGTGTATTATGAATACTCGAGGGTGATGTCATCATAAACGATTGTATAACCATGAAACTTCCATTCTGAGGGAGTGATGAAACATGTTTGGATTTTAATGACTCCTCTAAGTAGGTCAATAAACTAATATTAGTCCAAACGTTGGACATTGATCTTAATATGACTCAGATGCAATATTAGATGTACGTTTTGATTCAATCAAACATCTATGAGAGGTTCTCGAGATCTGAATATGATTCGGAATGTACAATTACCTTGTCTTTATCTCTAAGTATCCGCGAAGTAAGAACATTATTCTTGAAAGAGTTCAAGAATAATTCAATTGTTGATAATGTATTTGAACAACGCGAAATGGAGAATTGGATGTGATTTAATTATAATGAATAATATGAATATGAGTCACATTATTTGGACACAGAACTGACATCTAAGATAATTAAATATGATTTAATTGTCAAAGATATGATTAAATATGGATATCATTATCTATAATAATCATAAATATGATAAATGTAATTTATAATACGTTGGATAGATTTAATTATAAATAGAATTTATGAATTAAATATTGATGTGAATTGAATTCACATTGGACAATTAATTGTAAATGCAATTTACATTTTATATTGGGTAGTTGAATTTGATTCATAATTGTCCATGGTTTGTTTGCAATTGTAACAAATAATTTGCAAATTAGTTTGTAGACAATCAATTCATGAATAAATATTTAATGTAATAAGATTACTTTATATGATGATTGTAGTAAGATTTTTCTCTCCCCAATTCGCCATGGACGTCTAAGTTTCTTAAATGGGAAGGAGGCTTTCTTCTCCCCGTTATATGGAAGATGGCTCTTTAGTCCTATTTTATTCATGAGAATCTTATTGATTTATATGACATTAAATATAATAAAAATATTTTCAACATATTTATTTTCTTTTAAATTAATTAATTATTGTTTCAAATTGTTGCAACAAAATCTCAACCAATGATTTGAATTAGGAGTGCATCTCCACCATCTAATATAGTATAAAAGGAAGGGTAGACCTAGCCTTTTCTACTACAATTATAAGAGCAATAATATCTCTTTCTCTCTTATTCTCATATACACGTCCAAGCTTCTCTCTCTCTCTCAATATTATGGCCATCAATCATGTTGTTGGAGAAGACCCAGATGTCGTCGCAATGCCGTTGTGCTGCTAGATCGACTGCTCGTGGATTTTTACCTTCTTCGGTGCTCCTTTATCGTAAAGAAGGATCCGTATTTCATGAGACAAAATCAAGAGATTCCAACCTCATATCATCAACTCGGATTGTGGGAGCTTCGCGTGTCATCTACGCGCCCGCAAGTGCTTTTACATCGGATCGGACTTGAGATAGGAGAATCTCTTACTGTAGTGATTACTGATCACAAACATGCACCAAGAGGTCATCCTAATTACTCATTTGTGATGTTGGTGAAACACTTTGAGAAGTGTTCTCGAATCATGTGGTTTCATATTATTAATTTTTTAAATTATGTTTCCTGTCGTATTTAGTATGACTAGTTGCCCTAGATCGCATTCGATGCAATCTACATGCTTCCGTGATGTGCTAAGACCCAAACGAGAGCCTTCAAATCCAATGGCCGTCCTCACTCCCACCATTTCATGTCTACCTCACGTGCCATTTCCCTACCGTTTGATTTGGGAAGATCCAATTATCGCCATTTCATCTCCTCCCTTCAGCCCTCCCCAACCAACATAATGGTTGAAGTTAATCTCCATCGCTCCAACAGCTGGTGACTCCCAACTAATTCTATTTATCCATAGTTCTTCAGCGATCTACCCCCAATCGAGTCCCAATGGCAAATCCATATCCGATCATCTCCTTTAACACGCCCTATATCCCCTACTAACAACTTCAAACTCAAAACAACCCAAATCCTCTTTATCTCCTCCACACAGAAGAGAACCACCAAATCTGCCTCTATCCTAATCCTATCTTTGTCCCCAACCTCTCTAGGTCTGCAATCGAATCCCCAACAAATTCCAGACCATATCTCATAATCATAATCCCATAGAATCACCACCTCCTACTTATTTAAACCCAAGCCTAGAACCATCTTCACCATCCATCATTGTCTTCTACCACAAAAAAGGGAGAAAGCCGCACCACATACGCAGTGACAACACAGTCGAGGTTCGCTGGCATTGACCCCGATGCTCGATCTAGAGGTCTGTAGGCATCTGCAGTTGCTCCTCCAATCATGAGTTGACCCAGCTTCAAATGTTACCCTACCAACCTTTGAGGCGAAGATTGGAGAGACTCGAGCTCTTCCACCATCAGATGACAACTCTAGGTAACTATCCTTTCTTTCTCTTCCTCTTCCTCATCTTCTTCTTTGTTTCCGTTCTTCTTTGTTGAATCTATCACCCACATCATAATCCGACTCCAAACTCTTCCAATACCCTCAAATAAATATAATCCCATCTTATGTAACCCTTCACTTCTTTCTAACTTCTCATGATACATCACCTACTTTGCTTTATATTCCTTTACCGTTCTGAAGGAACCACTATGTTCCTTTAATAGAAAAATTATTTAATAAAAAGGTACATATCCTTCAACTTTGAATCTTAATAACAGCGAAAGTTCATCCAATTTAATCTAATAAAACAATTGATCGAAAGAACATTATCGATGATGCCACAAGGAGGGGTGTGTGAGTAGAGAACATGAGAGGGAGAGAGAGAGAGAGAGAGAGAGAGAGAGAGAGAGAGAGAGAGAGAGAGAGAGAGAGAGAGAGAGAGAGAGAGAGAGAGAGAGAGAGAGAGAGAGAGAGAGAGAGAGAGAGAGAGAGAGAGAGAGAGAGAGAGAGAGAGAGAGAGAGGGAGGATCAATCACATATGCTATTTTTAGATTTGAGATTTTTCTTTTCAACCAAATATGAAATATTTCATTTTTTTTCAAAAATTGGAGACCCCTCCATCCGTCCTTGCTTGAAAGCAGCATGACCTAGTTGTATAAAAGCAGCATCACTTAGTTGTGTGTAAATACCAGCATGACCTAGTTTTATGTAAATATCATGTCCTAATTGTGTGTAATGAAAATACCTGAACCTTAAATACTAAAAGATGCTTTCTTTTCTTTAAACATGGATAATAATTATGTCTGCCGAGTATTACTAATTAGGGAATAGCATGAATTAGTTGCTTGTAAGTAACTTGGCTAGTTTTCTACTATGATGCTTATATAAGATAATATGATGGGACTTTCGTTGTTACTCGTGAATGGAGTGTAATTAGCTTAAGGAGTACACAAGGATGATTCCTGCTGTTATAAGAATTAATGGCATTTTTGACATGAATAAAAGTGACATGACACTGAGTATCTATTGTTAGACTTGCTTAGATAAATACATTTACTTATAGACGTCAATACCTATATACATATGTATTTTTTTACATGTATGCTTGTAGACACCCAATTTATACAAGTATAAAAGTAAGGGGATACCTATGTGAGGGCAAGGAGACATCTATATGAGTGTTAACTCTTCCATAGATGACATGATTGATTCAAATCACACTTGTCTACGTAATTATAAACTAATAAATCTACAAAGAGATGGCTACCAAATATCTATCAGCAATCTATCTTTTACTACTATCCTATCTGATGTGATTGAGCTGAAGTAGACATTGATTCTCTATATTCATAATTTTGTAAGCCAAGTTCTTATTCCGTTGTAATCCTCAAATCAGGAGAAATGTATGGGTTTGAAATATTCATTGATTCTTATTTAAATTGCTTAATGTATAATCCTCTGTATAAAATTACCGTTGGATGTCCAATTTTGACATACTGTGTATATGTCATGAAGAGTGGGAGCAACTTTGCAATAGTCATTATAAGTAGATGATATTATCATTCTTGGTAACTAATTGAAATTATTTTATAATTTTATTATTTTAAATGGATTTAGTTGTGTTTTCCTCAAGAATTAAGGACAAAATTCAAGGAAAAAAGCAATGATTTGTGATTGGTCAGTAATTCCATATAGAGAATTAAGTAACGAAATTGAGATGGAAGGTGTATATATATAGAAGAAGCATCATATATTATAGTAATTCAAATAACAAAAGATAAAGATTCAAGAACACTAAGTCTTACTCAAGGAAAATACTTGCATACTATACCATACCGAATAAGTCCCATATGGAAAAAGGTAGAAGTCTCTAAATGTTCCATATACACAAGTAGTATGAAGTTTGATATATGGAAAAAGCTAGAAGTCTCTAAATGCTCCATATACAAAAGGTACATGATCTTAACAACACTTATGATTGAAAAGAGACTCATGGAAAAAGGTAGAAATCTCTAAATGTTCCATATACACAAGTAGTATGAAGTTTGATATATGGAATGATGTGCAATTGCCATGATTTGGCTTATTTGGTAAGCCTAATTAGTTGATATCAAAGTCATCCCTAGTCGACAAGTTAGCAAGCTGTAAAGAGAATTTTTAGATTTCTCAAAGGAATGATACATATCAATTTAGTGTACCAAAATGGAGTACTCAACATAGTAGGATACTCCAATGTAAATACATGATGGAGATATAGATGATAGGAAATCTATAGACTTACCTATGCGTGTTTGATGATGCATATGTTTCTTATGATAGCGAGAAATGAGGATGTGCAACTATATATAAACAAAAAGCTATACATTACATTTAGCACATTGACCACTCATGATGTTGATATTTAATCCTTTTTGGAGAAACTTATGATTGAATTGGTCAGAGGGTTCATTTAAATGCATTGTAACAATCAGGATGCAAATAACTTTGATTAATACTAGGGTTAATGGTTTCAAAGTAAAGCATATTAAGATCCCAAATCATTCTATATGTAGTGGCAAATAAAAAATTAAGGTAATCTACATATCTACAAGAAACATGTTAGCTACTTCTCTAACCATAACCATAAGAATAACTACATCCACATACATTAAACATGTTTTTTTTTCTGATGGGATTCAAGATGAATGAATCAGACATGAGGTATTTATGCATAATGATCCTCATTTAATACATCTTCAATTATTATTTACACAACACGAATAGTGAGAGCGTGGTGGACTTTACCACTTCGATCAAATGGGAGATGTTAGATGGATCTATATGAATCAATCATATGTGAACTTGCAAACGTATATAGATCAATTTTCTCAGCGTGAAAGAGGTCTGACATTGCAAAGAGATAAATGCACCTATACAAAGCCATCCATGGTGAATTGAACAAATCATTATTATGATGATCTAGCCCCTCGCATCAAAGGATCTCTCTCCTACTTACTCTCTTTTCTTCTTGTACTACCCGTTATTAGAAACAGACTAAGGGCATTTTAATCCTTGTATCATGAACTATGATCCTCCTAGCCAAATGTCAAGCTCGAAGAGTGGGGCGACCTTTTATGGTCACCAACACGACATTAGGCTCTGCAGTTGGTCTCAAGACTCTATGACCATGATCAATTAGTACGGTTCATTTCCCCCGCAATAGAAGTTCACATTGATCCGAAATGTCCAACGAACGATTGAACACCAAGGCACCGAGGTCTACATCAGGTCTTGGAGGCTCTATACATCCATTTGGGTACATGAAGCTAAGCTTTAAGGTTCTCGAGTCCTCGTGAGGGACATGGTATTGTGCTCAAGGCTCTTATTATATCTATATCTCATAGTTACAAATGTTTTATATCCTCATCAAGAACTGGTATACGATGCAAATCCAAGCCAGTCCATGTTGGATGCCTATTAAAACACGTTATCTACTGATTGCCTCACTATTATATGACTTAGCAAAACCTAGATTATATCATTAGTACATGTTAAATCATCCAACTCTACACTAAGCCCTCGCTAAATTAGCCTTAACACAGTTTCTAAGTTCCTCACTTTCAACAGCAATGTTTTCCAACAAAAGGTGTGTTCTCAATCTCAATGCACTGGCTCAAACCAACAGATGGATTCAAGTAACTACCAGGCAAGCAGAACACTATTCCTGCTTTCCCGAACTAATGTAACCAACAGATGGATTCGATCTCCATTGTGGAAGCACAAAAGAGATGGAAGCTGCCAAAAGTTTGTTGATTTGGTCCAACACCATAACAAAGAACTAACACGTCACTTTGCAGTTTCAGCTGAGGCACCTACCCTTTAAAATGCTAGATGGTTTGGAGCTTCATTAAAGGCCAGATTACAATACTTCAGGGACTAACAGAGTGCCTTCTAACAACTTTTTTGTGGGTGTGCTTGGGGTTTGGCTTTTACTTTAACCTGAAAACTTATTTAAATGTCAACCCAAACATCTCCTTTCAGTTTGCTCACTGGACGAAAGTACATATTTCTATGACCAGCCATAAAAATCTGAAATAGAAAATCATATACTTTAGCAGTTGACTAGATGCTGGGGCTAATTGAATGTGCAAACAAAAAACATATTAAATCAGATGAAAGGAAATGGAACACGCAAAAAAATCCCAATTCAGGGTATTAATGAATATCAGAGTCTGCATAAAGTATAATTTCCAGAGGTCATAACAATGTTGACTTAAATATACAAACAAAAAGATTATTAAATTACACGGGGCTAATTAAACCAAATCTCCCACGGCCCCTTAAAAATTGGGTGGGGAATGCAACATAAATAATACATGTCCTTCAAAACCTTGCAACCCTTCCAGCCATGGCTATCTCGGTCTTTGTTTTACTTGTTTTACTCCAGACCCCTATAATTTCGGGGTAAGATTCTGACATAATCAGGAGAATAAGTGCAGTCCAGCCTGAAAATGGGCGTGTGCCTTTTCCTTCCCTTGTTCTTCTGGTCATATTGCTCCCATAAGAACCCTGTCTCGCGGTAATTACGGATTACATTCCCTGTTTCGAGAAACATGTTTATTGACTAGATTGTGGCGTTGCATTCAAAATCAAGAATTCAGGATAAATACTATAAAAAGGAAAAAACACAATAATACTATAAAAAAATGATATGAATAGATGTCAACAATCAGAATGAACTGAGACAGACCTTATCAAATTTTCTCTAAGCTCCTTGTATATGTTCTTTGCCTGGATTCTGTAGGGACCATCTTCTGCAGAAAATAACTCCTCAATTAGTCACAGCTTTGAAGAAGTATCCACAAATGTTTCAGGCTATATAGAGATGTAATGCCTTTAGAATAGTGGCTGAGTGCTGAAAGAATCATATAATTCATATTGATCCAGATGGGACCTCTCCAATATGGTGGATCATGCTCTGTGTTGCGCTTCATGTAAAGTGAACTACATAGCATTGGACATGTGTGACACATTAATTAGGTATATAATTGAAAAATATGCTAAAATTGATTCTAACCATAGCCAAATATCTGAGTAAAAGTATTGGACAATATCTATCCGTTTCAAAACTACGGATCAATCAGGGAAAGATGTAAGCAAAGTATGCTAGCAATTTCCAAAGATGCTCTCATGCTACTATTTTCCACGTGTGGTGAACACTAAATAAACTTAAATACTCAGGATGAATTCGTTAAAAACCACCTCCCCAAGAAAACCAGACATAAAATTCTAAGCATAAGCAATTGAGATAAAAGGATGATGCAATCAACCTTAACCTAAAACCTTATACTATCAACTCCGAGCAGTAAAATTCTTTTGAAAGATTCTACATTAGAGTATCAACTCCAGTTCTCAGCTCGTGAAAATGAAAGCCTGTAGCCCGACCAGATTTTTTATTAATGCACAGAAGGGTTTTAGTTCTGAGTTATTCCTCAAGCATGAGGATGGGTATAAGAAAAAGAGCACCAAGACTATTGCATTCATTCCATCAGATATGTCTTATTTAACAGAGCTTCTTGAAAAATAAATAAAAACAATCAAGCTGCGGTATTGAGAAAACCTGCATATACATTGTTTCCAAAGGCATACGGTGCCCTCCATTGGACAAACCACGAGATGGAAATAAGAACAGTATATCCACAACATCAGGTCTCTGCATCTGCACGTGCTCTCTAACTTTATCTTCCTAAATGAATCTCATAAATCCAAACAGGGGCTTAATAAGCCTAGCCCCATCGTAGTGTAATTCAATATGCAGACGAAGAAAATGGCACAAAATATAAGTTTATGATTCATTATGTTATTCAATTTAATCATTATTCGTAAGTTATTTACTCAACACGGTCAATCATTTGTATATTTAAAAGGGCATCCCGGCCCATGAGTTTACATGGTTAGGTGTCCATAGAATGGTTGGATAGCTTTGGATATACTTTATAGAGCCTTACCTTCTTTTTTGTCTTGCACGAGGCTATTTCCATTATTTGAACAAAGGATTCTTGGTCATTAATATAGGGATTTCCTTCATTCAGATAGAGTTTGTGAACAACAGTCTAATAACACAATGCAAGTGAAGAGAATAGACATACAAAATATAGATTTATGATTCGTTATATTAGTCAATTTAGTCATTATTCCTTAAGTTATTAACCCAACAAGGTCAATCATTTGTATATTATAAAAGGGAATCCCGGCCCATGACCTTACATAGGTGTCCAGAGAAGGGTCAAATAACTTTATAGAGCCTTACCTTGTATTTTTTTTCTGACGGGTATTTCCATGATTTTAAACAATGATTCTTGTGAAGAAAAGTATAATAATACAAGATAAAGTTACTAGGCACATGATCCCATTTACAGTTTACCAAGACCTCCGCTCTAGAAACACAGGGAATGATGTTCAGCTGCTTCTTGTACAAACATAATATAGTTCTCATTCCAAAAGAATGTAAAGTTACCAATCACAGATCACCTTGTACGTGCAAGTGAACGCAACCCATAATCTGTCCATAATATTGATCGATTTGATATAAGCTCCAGTTGTTTACCAAGAATCCATGATTCCTAGAAATTTAAAAAAAAATCAATTTAAATTCACATAAAGATTTCTTGATAGCAGACACTGAAAACCAGTCACGCACAGGTGGAATGATCCCCATCATAAAAGGGAAAAAGCTGACATAACCAACATGAGGAACCAAAGACAGTTGAGGGTCTGCCTGTACTTCACGAACGAGTTCTCGCCTGGGAGGTTCACCTACTCCGACTTCATGCCATTTTAATAGTACCTATAATTCAAATGTTGTAAGATTAGTGTAGAATTCTTGAATACTTTTTGGATGATAAAATTCATACACATCCTCACATTCATATTCCGGGTATATATTGCAATTTACGGAACTTGAATTTTTCCAGAATATGTAAATTCATTCCATAGTCCATAAAATGAAGGGTACTTACTTTCTCAGTGTGGTTGCCAAAGTCGAAATAACCTCCAGAAGAAACATCCAAATGTACCTGTAAACAAATAACAAACTTGTCGTAAACAACAGCTACATAAACACTTTCAAACTAATTAATTTCTCCACTTTAAAGTCGAAGTGTGCAAAACAAAATGAATGAAAGAGAATTACTTTTCCTATAGGCATCCACTATGTTCAAGCATAAAAAATATGAATATGGAGCAACTCAATCCAAAACCTGAATGCAGTAATCAATCTAAGCCCTGAATCACAGTGAAAATTTGCTAATGGTTCCCAACATCATCGCCGCAACTCTGGTGATGCCCTAGGACCACTGCATGATCACAGAGGTCCCTCTTGATTCCAGTGTGCCCAGCCAGCATTATTCACCCTGATTTTGGTGCAGTCCATGTCAATTTCAGCGATCTATATTCGTACCGTCCTCCCTGAAGAGCACCTCTGGAGTTGATGGGAAAGGATGTGCTCAACATCTGCACACACAACATGTTCCCTACATGATTATGTAGATAAAGTCAGATCGCTCTACCACCCGGCTGCATCCTTCTCAGTTTCCTTCGTTTACCATGGTAGAAAACAAGGTTAATATGCCTACACCCTCATCGTATGAGGCATTGAAAGGCCCCATGCCCTATCATCAAGATGGATGAGACCAACTATGAACTATGTGCAATGCATTTCATGAGTATTATGCAATGCATTTCATGAGCATTATGGAGAGCAACAACAAAGAATATATCATGATGCAACCTGAGCCGACTGACGAAACTGGAGCAAATGCTTCACGACAGTAGGTCTACACATGGGCACATGTTTGGCTCTTCAACACTCTTACGACAGAGATAACCAATAATATCCTACATCAACTTACTGCAAAGGCAATGCAAGTCATTCTAGCCACTACATAATCCCAATCGAAGAATGAGAAAAAGATCCTCGATCTCTAGTATGCCATCTTCATGATGAAGCAAGATGATCGCCCTCCGTATGCTTTCTACTCTTGGATGCGTGGTATGTTCGAGAAGCTTCACAACTACATGCCCCTGTATGCTACTATTGAGCATTTGATAGCCTATGAGATCATCACTTTGGTGGGTATTTTTCGTTTAGGCTTCCTTTGTGCTTGATTAATGGGTCCTACCTAGACTAGTTTAGCATTCGTCGGAGGAAAACTATTATAGTTAAGAGATTGGACTTCACCATCGCGATTCTATGGGACGGATCGAGAGGCTTAGGCCCTAGGTTTGAGCCCGGGCAGAAAGAGCAAATCTTTCAAAGTCGGCGAACTAGGAAACCTTATATAGATTGTCTATTAATGAGTGGTAGAGATCTTGTATCTCATCCTTCTCAGAGAGGATCAAATTCGAATGAATCTAGTAGACGCCAAATCTTATTGTAAATGAGGAAACTCATTATTTTATAAGCAGAAGAAGGTGCATCCAGAGTAATGGGAATTGTGTAAATATTCATCACATCGCGATATGAACTGAAAAGGCCACTATATATTTGGGGTATGGTTTTCAAAAGAAACTATATAAAAAAAGACATTGATACCTAGTAGGCTGCCACCCGCAAGCATGAAAGCCAACCAACACAAGCTCGAGTAACTCCATTCCTAATCTTTTAACCTATAAGGATTTGAGAAAAAGAAGCTCTTTCACAGTGAGATAGAGGATTAGCTACGTCTTTACTTTTATTGTGTAGTGAATCCCCCAGCTTTTATATAGATTGTCTTTGAGTAAATTATGAGTATTATAAGATGGATTTTCAGGGCCAGCGAAACCATCTACACACTCATTTTGAAGTGCATGCCACTAACTTGCACCAATAGACCCCTACTGGAAGGGGATTCGGTGCCCCATCTTAATTTAATTGTTGTTTTTCTTGGTTTGAGTAGGGGTTGGTTGGCAAGTTTGAGTATCTGTGTTCACTGCTTGGGAGGCAAGTTGTACCATGAGTCAGACCTACCATGGCCTGTTGTGCTTCGGAATCAAAGAGCGATAAATTAGCTTTTTGGATAAAAGGAGGTGTGGGGGTCCAACGGGAGGTTTGGGAAGCCAATCCTTGGTTGGTATATATGGTTATACTTCAAATTCAAAGACTCGAGTTCGGTACAATTAATCACAAATCGCATTGAAATGTCAAATAAAATTAGAAACTTCATAGTATGTTTTCAATGCATGAACCTCATGAGAATAGTCGATACAAAATTATCTCAATCCCTTAATCTTCAAGGCAATAATCTCAAATTAAAACATGATATGTAATTTTTTTACATTATCAATACAACCATGAATGAGGTGTAGAGATATGTTTATGTTTATCGGTTTATGAATTATTTTCTCTATTTATTTTATTTTTATTTTTCTTATGTATTGTATCCATTGTCCTCTATATAAGAGAGCCCTAGGGTTCATGGAATAAAAAACTCACATTCTTTTCCCAACATGGTACCAGAGCGGTTGTCCTAGACCGGAGCTCTGATGAATGAAAAACCCTAAACCCCACCCGTAAGCCTCATCTCACGTGACATCACTAGCCTCTCCCTTTTGGGTGCCGCCACCGGCCTCCTCCCACATGCCCCTCCTCTCTTTTCTTTTTCTCTCGCGTGCAGCACCGCCGAGGGCCCGCCACCACCAGCAGATCCTTTATGGCCTCCATTTTCGTCCATGTCGCGGTTCGTTTCTTGTTGACGAATTTGGTTACATCCTAAGTCAACACATGCAATCAAATCCATATATGCATGTGTAAACATGTTTCTTTTGATCTAAAAACCCTAGTTTTCTTCATCCGTCAGTGTGTCATAACAAAGTTGATATCCCTGAGACACTTTTAGAAGTCCATCACCAATTGTTAAGATGGACGGGACGAATTACGAACTATGGACCACGCAGTTCATGAGCCTCATGAAGTCTAAGGGTAAGATGATGTGTATGCCAAGGTTTGGCTATCTGGTACATTGACGATAGAGATCGCCATTGATGTATTACAACAACCCACTGCTAAGGCAATGTGGAATATCCTCACAGCCACTTATTCCCAAGTGATGAATGAGAAAAGGATGTTGCAGCTACAACACGACATATTTACCATCAAGCAAAGCGAATGACCCCTTCATTCTCTATACGCGTACCTGTGTGGAATGTTTGAGAAGCTCCACAGTTTTGTGCCTCTTTCGTCTACTCCTGAGCGGCAGAAGGCATACAGGAATGACACCATGGTTGGTGTATTCCTAACATTTGACCTAGAGCATGAAGCAACCCGTTCACAAAAATGACAGACGCTACTATTCCTCTCATGGAGGAAGCTTTTTGCAAACTCAACAGGATTATTGTCTAATCTCCTTCTTCCAGTCATACATCTTCTGCGATGGCAGCCTCCCACGAAAGGGAAGGCTCTTCTCAATTTTGTGACTATGGACCTCATGGTAGATGAGGACGTATTCGTCAACCGTGCACTTACCTTCATCGCTTAGGGCACATAGAGGACACATGCTACTCCAAGCATGGCTTTCCTGCATCGGCTCGTGTAGCAAAGCAAGCAGACCCCCATGATGCTGCTTCTTCGGATCAGAGGTTTGATGACCTTGTTGCTTGGTTGAGGGACATTATGCCTCCTGTGAGTTCCATAGCTTCCTCGCCTACTCAAGGAGGCCACTCAAATGTTGCTGCTTCTGCCTCTGCTAGTACCTTTGCCACTGCTAGTACCTCAGGTGGCATCTATGATCTTACTAGTTGTCATGGATTTGATAGTACAGAATGGATTATGGATTTCGGGGAAATACCTTGCATGTGTGGAAACAGAGAGATCAGTTTGTGGCTTACAAACAGGTTCCTCCGGGCAGAACCGTTGTCATAATCGATGGTACCTATTCCCCAATCACAAGACAGAGGAAGATCAATTTGACGCCTTCGATGTATCTTAAGAATGTGTTGCATGCACATGATTTTTCTATGAATTTATTGTCTATCAGTCATATTATAAAGGATTTGCATTGTCATGCTAATTTTTACCCGTCGTCTCTTGTATTTCAGGACATTCTTACAGACAGGGTAATGGTTGTGGTCGTGAGCAGGGAGCCTCTACTAACTGGTCCAAACTTCATATGCTAGCATATCCTTTTATTATCCAGGACCAGTCTCTCCTTTCATGTGGCACCTGCACTTTGATCACATTCTCCTTCAAACGATGTGTCATGTTCACCCTCAGATCTCACCTCACTCATCCTTCTAATGCAAGGCATGTTGGTTAAGGAAGCACTATCGGTATGTTTTTCTTAAATCTCTGCATCGGATCAGTAGCACCGCTTTTGAGTTATTTCATGTTGACATTTGTGGACCAAGCCGTGTTCCCGATCAACAGGGCTACATGTTTTACCTTGTTGTTGTTGATGATTTTTCTTGTTTGTAATGGGTATTTGGTCTTGAGGAGCCCCCCAACATGTTAGCCAAAGCATTGTCAATCATGATTTGTATAACATTGTCCACTCCAACCTCCTTGATGCAATCCTCTACCAACGAGGATATATACTCAGCAATGTGTGCATCGGTTGAAGCATCAACAGACTTCAAAAACATGTGCCGAAGCTGTAGTTAACATACAAGTTCGTTATGCATCTTCCCCTCATATCAATCCATGCATCTGTCATGATGGAACATCCACTTTTCTTCCATGCATCCATGTGTCCTTTCAAAAATTCTTTTGTTTCTTCCACTTCATCCTTTAATAAAGGCTCTGCAATTTCATAATAAGATGGAGGCTTGTATCCACCTCCGTATTGGCCAATTGCTTCGCACGTGCACATGAAGGAGTTCTTGGTCTCCACATTGAAAGGAATATCACATTCATAGAAGAATTTGGCTACAAATTTGTTGACACGTACGCGTTCCTCCTTAGATAGTGTTTCTTTGATAACAGATTGGCGCATTGTGCCAATTGTCTCAGTATCATCATCAGATGATCGTGGTCTTTTTCCCAGACATATTCCTTCACATGGTGTTGTGGAAGAGCTTGTCACTCTAATCATCATATCCTCTCTCATTTCTTTCAAATGATAGCTTTCTCGTACTTCTTCATAATTCCCTCAACACAATCACATATCTCCTTCTGCACTTCAGAGTTTGCCTTGGGACATGAATAGCAATTTCCTTTGATATATCCAAGGTGTTGTTTCATTCGATTAATTCCACTTTCAAGACCTTGCCACACAAGCGTCAAGTCACGAAATTCGCATCGGTCTTCTCCACGAGATATGCGTATTTCCATCCGGATCGGTAGATCCAAGTGGAATAAAAAACACATGTTACGCAACATGTATGGGTACTGAATCCATGATAACCTAAATTCATGGAAAATAGTTAATAAACTAAAATTGTATACCAAATGATGACCTAAACACGATCTAAACAAATGATGACAATTATTCATCTCCAATTCCTTGTTGTTATCGTTGAAGGTCTAAACATCCATGAAAGAGAAGATTCTTAACGACATCCCATTCAACTTTCTATCACTTGATGCTCTGAGGGCAGTCAATGGTAGATAAATAAGGAAAGTAGAGGCTTTTTAGTGGGCAAGAAATTGTAAGTTGATGAGTTGGACAAAATGCAAAAGTAAGACGCGCGTTTAAACATGATAGAATTTGGTCAGATTCTTAATGAAGCTTTCTTTGTATTTTGAGTTTTTTGTTAAAAGAAAATTATTTGATTCAACTTATTTTAAAATTTTATGAATTTATGAAGTAACTTATAGATATATTTTACCTATTCTTTTCAAGCATTTGTATTTTTTTTATTTATGCATTTTATATTTGTTTGGTACGTTATACGTAAATAAATTATATATGAAATCTAAAAATTGGACTAAACTAAAAATATTGTATCTAGAAATAGATATAATTTATTGAAATTTCTTTTAGCTATCCTATGCCTATAGTTTTCACAAGCAATTTCTTATACTTAAATTTATGAATTTTAGATATTTTGGATCTTTTTTATATGAGTACATAGCTTATTTATATACAATAAAAATACAATTAAATTAAAAGAATGTATGCCATAATAGAAAGAAATAAATTGTATAAAATTAAGTTTCCATTCTTCCATAGACTTTACCTATATCAATCTATTTTTACTTATTTGTTTTATTTTGCAATTATGTTATTCTAATTTATACTATACAATTTATTTTTCCTGGTTGATTATTCTCAGGAAAGAAAATTATAACCCATTGAAAAATAGATTTGATAACTATAATACAAGTTTACAAGTTTATCAAAAAACAATATATTTGAATTCAGAACCGTAACCAATGACTCAATAACAAAGAAAAAATGTGATTGTAAGGACAAGGAGAGTACCTGATGGCAGTTGGAGGCGAAGATTCCGCTGAGGAGCAATAGCACACACTGCCTAGGGAAGGCAGAGGACTTGTCTGAGGGTAAGCAGAGGTATAGAGGCTCGAGGGGAGGAGGATGAGCAAATTCTCGAAGGAAGGTGGAGGTACATGTTCGCGCGTTGCTAGGAAACGCGAGGAGCAGCAGCTCGAGCCTCGAGAGTAGGTAGAGAAGCAACCTGCGTCGACCAGGGGAGGCGAAGGAGCAACTTGCATCGCCTAGGGAAGGCGGAGGAGCAGCTCACGTGGCCCAGGGAAGGCGGAGGAGCAGCTCGCATCGCCCAGGGAAGGTGGAGGAGCAGCTTGTGTCCCCTAGGGAAGGCAAAGGAGCAAAATGCATAGGAACTAGGAGCAAATCGCGTCGCCTAGGGTCGAGAGGAGAAAAATCGGGATTCCGAGGAGGAATTAGGTTTGCTTAAGGGTTTTACGGGAAACAAAACTACCATTTTTTCAAGAGGGGGTTCCAATACAAAGGCAATCGCATATTTCTGAACCTTGGTTCCACCATTGCCATGATACTATATACGTGGGTCTGCTTATGCTTATGGTCATTGCACATCATCCAGTTTGCCTCAGGTTTATTCTAAAAGCATTATTACTAACGATGGGTCTGGCAATGTGTCTGAGCATGACTCTTTACAGGAGACTGGCATACATATTGAGTAGATTCCCAATGACTTGTCAGCTTCATAAGGAAATATATGGCCTTGAGCAAAGTTCAAGGCATGGTTATAGAAGCTCTCGGATTTGATTGAGAAGTAGGGATTCAAGAGATCAATCATTCATTGTTTGTACAAAGAACTCCCAGAGGTACTATTGTTATCATGGTATATGTTGATGACATACTTGTTTCAAGAGATGATGTGTAAGGGATCAAGAGGACAAAGAAATTTCTGGACCGACAATTAGTCATTAATGATCTTGGAACCCTCGGGTATTTCTTGGGTTTAGAGTTTGCCAAGAATCAACAGGGTCTAGTGATGACCCAAAGAAAGTATGTTACAGACATGTCTGTAGAGGTTTATGTTATGTTATGATGTACCGTTTCTCATTTTCTATTTTTCTCTTGGACCTCTATGTAATTTACCCATGGGTTCTCTCTATATAAGAGAGCATAGGGTTCTATGGAATAACAATTATCTGATTCACCCCAACATGGTATCAGAGCCACGTTCCTAACCCTAACCCTAATCATGTCGCCCCCTCCCCTTCCTCTCTCTCTCTCGGCGACACTCCAGCGGCCTCGCCAGCACTCCCAGCGGCCCGTCAACGCCCCGAGCCTTCCGCCGGCGCCCCCTACGGCCCCGTCGACCTTTCAGCAGCGGCTCCAGCTGCCACAAATCCCCCAGTGGCGGCACCTTCAGTGCCCCCAGCCCCTGGCGGCAATCCTGCCCCCTTCCGCCACGCCCGTAGACCTCCGTCCGGCCCCACAGGGCCTGCAAGTTCCATCCCGGATCCGCTAGCTCATGCAAGTAATGGATTTGAGTGCATAAACATCTACATATGCGCTCAAATCCTATGAATTCTTTGTAGACACCGAGTTTTTGTCAACGATCTCCAGTTTTTCGTCTCCGGCAAGAAGTCAGAAAGTAAGTTTGATATGCCCTCTATAGGCGCATTCAAGGGTCCAACGTCGATAGTCAAGATGGATGGGACGAACTATGAACTCTGGGCTATGCAGTTCATGAGTCTCATGAAGTCGAATGGTAAGAAGCATATACTTACCGAGGATGAGCCGGCAAATAAGACTGGAATCTATGCCTCCTGGGACGTTGATGATTCCTATGCCAAGGTTTGGCTGTCAGGAACGCTGTCGATGGAGATTGCCTATGATGTCCTCCATCAACCTACTGCCAAGGCGATGTGGGATATTCTGGCTACCACATATTCACAGGTGCGGAACGAGACCAAGATGCTACAGCTGCATCATGATATTTTCACAATGAAGCAGAATGGGTGGCCGCTTCACTCTTTGGACACGTCCTTGCGAGGGATGTTTGAGAAACTGTATAGCACCATTCCGCTCACCACCACTCCAGAGCAACAGAAGACCTTCCGTAATGCTACCATGGTGGGAGTATTACTCGCGGCACTTGATCCTGAGTACGAGGCAGCCCGCTCTCAGATATTCGCCGATGCTACTATTCCTCCTATGGAGGAAGTGTACCGGAGGCTCGGTCGTATCTCCGTTTCTTCCAGCACTGCTACTCCACCTCCTTCGACGATGGCGGTATCGCAAGGGAGAAGTGGTTCGTCTTCCTTTCGCAGACGTGGACCTCGTGGCTGAGGAGGTCGGTTTCGTCAGACGTGCTCGTTTTGTCATCGCACAGGTCACTCAGAGGACTCATGCTATTCTAAGCATGGGTTTCCAGTCTCGGCACGTGTAGCCGAGCATGTTATATCTCCGTCAGCCTCTACTTCAGATCACATGTTCGAAGAGCTTGTTGCGTGTCTTCATGATATTATGCCTCAATCATCCATGGTCTCCAAGTGGATCATCAGATATTGCAGCTTCAACATCAGCCAGTACTTCAGCCGCTGCTAGTACTTCAGGTAGTGCTACTGCCTTTACAACTTGCCATGATCTCTCAGATTGGATTATGGATTCTGGAGCCACCCATCACCTCTGTCGTGACAGAGATAAACTTGAGTCCTACAGGGACATTTCTTTTGGACACTCAATACTCATAGCTGACGGCACTCATTCCCCTATTGTTGGACAGGGGAAGATCTCCTTATCACCCTCCATGCATTTACAGAATGTTTTACATGCTCCTGAGTTTTCCATGAACTTATTATCGATTAGTCAGATTACGAAAGATTTGCAGTGCCGCGCTATATTTGACCCATCATCTCTCATTTTTCATGACATACTAACGGGAAGGGTGATTGGTTGTGGCTCTGAGCAGAATGGTCTCTATCGTCTGGTCCGAAATTCATATGTTGGCGTCTCCTTCCATTCAACCGGATCAGTTTCTCCGTACACATGGCATCTTCGCTTTGGTCACCTTCCGCTCCAGAAAATGTGTCATCTGTTGGCTTAGATTTCTTCGAATCCATCATTTCGTTGTGAAGCTTGTCAGTTGGGGAAGCATCATCGTTCTAGCTTCCCTCGTCGTCAGAGTCGGAGCAGTCGCTCCCCGTTTGAGTTATTTCATATTGATATTTGGGGTCCGAGTCGTGTACCTGATCATCAGGGACACAAGTTCTACCTAGTTGTAGTTGATGATTTTTCTCGTGTATCTTGGGTTTTCCTTCTAAAGAATAAATCTGCAGCATGAGATGTTATTAAAAATCTTATCAGTGAAGTGCAGAATGTTTTTTCTTCTATTGTCAAATATGTGCGAACGGATAATGCATTGGAATTTTGCACTCCTCTCTCCCATTTTCTTTCCTCCAAAGGCATTATTCACCAAACCACATGTGCTTACACATCCCAACATAATGGCGTGGTAGAAAGAAAATATCGTCATCTTCTTGATATTGCTCGAGCATTGCTTATCCAGAGTTGTGCGCCCATAGCCTTTTGGGGGGATGTTGTCCTTACAACATGTTATCTAGTCAATCACATGCCTTCTTCAGTCCTTGGGGAGAAAATTCCTATTTCCATTATCTTTTCTGATAAGGAATTATTTTCCCTTACTCCTCGCATCTTCGGTTCGGTTGCATTTGTTCACCGCTTGTCACCTGGACTTGACAAGCTCTCTCCCAGAGCTGTCAAGTGTGTCTTCATCGGTTACTCTCGGACTCAAAAGGGTTGTCGTTGTTATGACCCCATTGACAATAAGTATTATGTGAGCGCAGACGTTACATTTTTTGAGCCAGTTATGTACTTCTCCCATACCGGTGACAGGTTTGATTCTTCTACATCTCATGATGATGATGTCTATGTTCCTCCACCTCCTAGTCTGAATCCACTTGTGTCCAACCCAGTTCATGCGGTCACACCACAACCACCACTACCACAACAATCTATTCTATCGTTGCCTAAGTTCTATACACGTCAGTCAGGTCCTGCTCAGACTACACATCAAGCATCCATCACACCTCAGGTATGTTCAGATGCTATTACTAATGATGGGTTAGATAATGTGCCTGTGCAGGAATCTTCGTTACAGGAGGAGGATACACCATTAAGTACAGTAAACGGTGACCTTGATGTTCCTATTGCTCTTCGGAAGCAGAAGTGGACTTGTGCGTCTTATCTGTCTACGTCACAGGTTTCTTTTCACCATCTCACAGGTGATTTTCAGAGGTTTGTTGCGGCCCTGTCTTCCTATGAATAGGTTATAAAGATTGATTGCTGGAGATTGGCTATGGAGGAAGAAATGCATGCTCTACAGTCTCGTGGCACATGAAGCCTGGTTCCTACTCCATCCAGCGCTTTTATTGTTAGTTGCAAATGGGTGTTCACAGTCAAATACCATGCAGATGGCAGTCTTGATCGGTACAAGGCAAGACTTGTTGCAAGGGGTTGCACACAAACCTATGGCGTAGACTATTTGGATACATTCTCACCAGTCACCAGTAGCTCGGCATTCAACGCTTCGCATACTTCTATCAGCTGTTGTGGTACATGACTGGCCCATTTTTCAACTTGATGTCAAGAATGCATTCTTGTATGGAGACTGATGAATCTGTGATTCATCACTCTTAAAGTTGAAAATAGAGCCTTGTTCCCGAGTAATTAGCTGCATATTTCCACTTATATTGCATAATTAGCATTCATGCATGCATACGTAATGTATGTATTTTAGCATTCATATTTGCATTAAATAAAAAGCTCATTTCACTTGTAATTACTCACCTATTTATTTGTATTTTATATCCACTCCAAAGTCAAAAAAACAACTCTATATTGTATATATTACTGACTAATAATATAAGGAAAAGGTCAAAAATTCCTAACTTGTAAAATTACCCAATAAAACCCCAAACCTAGTTAAAGACCTTAGACCTTACAATGCACATATCGATCTCATACAACCTCTGATTTAGGTCTACTCACTTCTCAAGTAATATGCATTCAGAGACCTTCAAAATAAGACCAATTTCATTAAAATCGGAGCTCGTACGCAAAACTTGGATTTTGGACCCCTATTGTATTTTGTAATTTGTACATATGAACCTTCTTGCCCCTGTATTTTATTCTTTTATTTCCAAAAAAATTAGACTAAGTTGTAAATATTTCTTTCATATTTTTTCTAACTTTCTTTTAATTTTTCTTTATTAATAATGACAAAAAACTGCAAAAGACAAAAATGTGGTATTTTATACCTATAAGGTACCGCCCAAAAATATACTTTGTATAGATGATTTCGTTTGATTTTTGACCCTTCACGAAAGTTGTAGATCTCGTCGAGACGAGCAACTATCGTGTTGACCACTTTTTGATTTAATGTGAACCCCCGAGGATCCGGGTACCCGTTTACGCGCATTTCGCAATAATTCATTCACATGAGATCGCACTAAGTGACAGAAAAACAGGGAAATTTTTCGCGCGGATAATTTTCCACATGACATTCACAATCATAACCACAAGTTATTAGAACAATTGTCACCAAAATCTTATTTCATTAACTTCCATATATTTCACATGTACAAAGTTTGACAGTACATACAGTATATCCCAAAAATCTGACTGAAGAGAAAGAAACATAATCTAAGGAATGACTTTGACTAACATTGGTCCTATTTTATTATGTATGGGTTGTACATGACTGTAAGTATTTGATTATGTATGGGTTCCAATGACTCTATTGAATCATGGTCAATGATCAAATCACAATCCTGTTGTTCTCTTGACCAGTTAAACACCTTTACTTTACGAGTCTCCAACTCTACATGCTAATGCTTAATTCTATTCTGAAATGTTGTATTATCATCATATATAGAGAACAATTGGATGTACTTATGAATTATTTTATATAAGTTTTTGGGAGGTACCAGCAACCGCTGACGCCTTTTCTTTCTCCAACTCAACTGGGCAGGAGAATAGGAAGCCCACTTTGGGCAGCGGCCGCCAAGTGCGTGGGTCTAGGATCCCAGTCCTTCGGTTTTTACGCGAGCTCGCAGTGTTTTTACGCCTCGTTGGGATCCCGACTTTAGACCATTCCGCTGACCCTGTTTTAGGATACCCAGGCGGGGGATCCTTGGTTTTCAGTTTTACGTACGAGCTCGGTTGCCCGTACTAGTCGGGCTGTTTTTCTAGAGTGACTTTTCCGGGAAGTCCCTCTCTCCCGTCTCAGTGGCGTAGTTGGGGAGTAGACCTATCCCTCTATTGGACCGCGCTTCCAATTAGAGGGCGAGACGGAAGAGCCATTTGTAGGCTTCTTCACCGCTTGAGTTACTTCGCCAACAGACATGGCGATTCTACATCTGGATCATCCATATCTGCATCTACACCATCTGGAGTTATATCTGAAACATTGAAATTAAGAGTTGAGAAGTTACGATCAAAAGTTAGGGTTAGTAGGAAATGACCATTCTCTCTACCCAATGATTTAAATAAATTAATAGATCTTTCCAATCATAACTTTTCCATTATCACTCAGCAACGTGATCTCTGAATAGATATGTGCTTACACTCAGATACTCATGAATACTCAAGTACTATAAAATATGTCACATGTGGGAAATGCTGGGGTATGGGACAACCATTTGAGATGCTTACAAGTAGCCTGAAAAACCTTTTTCATTGCAAAGTAGAAATAAAGTTTAATTTGAGTTGTTCTTGCCTCTGTACTTGCTTTCTTTTGTAAATAATAAATGCCTGTTATTTTATATAAGTTTTTGGGAGGTACCAGCAACCGCTGGCGCCTTTTCTTTCCTAACATATTTGGCAGGCAAACAGCCTGCAGCTCAGTAGCTATACATGCTTCCTGGAGACAGAGTTTATAGCCGACGGTATGAATTACTTTGTCTCAGTTTTTGTTCAGATAATGATGTAAATGTTATCTCTTTTGTATCACACTTTGGGATATATGTTGTAAAATGGAAGATCCTTGTACATGTTGAAAACTGATATGAATATTAATGAAAAGAATTTTGGTGCCATATTGTCTCTTTTACTTGTGGTCATGTGTTGAGAATGAATGTCATAGATGCGCGAAAAATTTTCCCTGTATTTGTGCGACTTGTGTGATTAAACGTGAATGATATATTGCGAAATGCACGTAAACGGGTACCTGGATCCTGAGGGGTCTCACATTTAATCCCTTTTGTTATTTCTTTTTTATTTTTCTTTGCATTTATTTTTGAATTTTCTAGGAGCGACATGTGGCAGCTCCTGGAGCCGCGACATGTCACCCCATTTTATTATTATTTATTATTTTCGGATTTATTTTATTATTTTCGGATTTATTATTATTATTATTTTATTATTACTATTTTAATTATTTTTAGTAGCCTATTAAATTACTTTATTATTTATTTATTTCATTCCCCTTTTACTTCTTCTCCCCTTACTTGTCTTCCACTCCAAGCCATCAGCTCACCACTTCCTCCACCATCCCTCCATCTTCTCCACCTCTTTTCTAACTCCCTCCTCTTTATATTCACATCTCATCCTCCATTTTTCTTCATCCGCCATTTCTTCAACTAAGAGGGAGAGACCACCATCCCCCAAGTGTTGTCGCTGACAGCGTCAATATTTTTCGGTGAGCAACGACGGTTTCAAAGGCGAGATCCACGAGGACTCCTCCTCGTGTCATTGTGCATCTCTTCGGGTCAAAACCGGGCTTCTTCGATTTCTCGCCGAATCGAATCGAGGCGACGACGATCGGAGTGCATCATTGCTCCTTCAAATTCGGCGATCCTCACAAGTAAGTATTTTCTATCCTTTCTTTTCATTTCATTTTTTTATCTAACATATTTTCTTTCTTATTGTTCATCATTCAACACACCATCACAATCAACACACACCCCTTTTCTCCGTTGCATTTCATTTGCTGTTTACAAAAAAAATCAAAAAAATGTTACATCAAAAAAATCAAAAAAATTAAGGAAAACATGGAAGTAGCTCTGCCCCCCTCCTTGGTCGTGGCCTGCCATCGTCAGCCCCTCGCCGGATCTGCACGCAGTTGTGCCGCCGTCCGCACCCCCCCCCCCCGCGCGACGTCACGCCAACGCCAGCCGCCCCCAGGTGCGCTGCCCTCGACAGCCAACTCCCCCTTGCGGCTCCATACTTCACCCTGTGTCACCGCCCCTTGCCTCGCGCGGCGGCCGACACGTACGCCCTGAGCACCAGCTGTTGTGCCCCCGCATTCCCCGTGCGAGCACACGTTCCTCCAAGCCCCGCGGCGTCAAGCCAACGCCAGCGCGCGCCGCGCATCCTTGCGGCCCAGCCACGCACCCCTCTCCGCGTCTCCTCGCCAACGTCGCGCCGCCTTGGTCGCACCCCACCACGCGTCCGCAATCCAGCGCTCTGCGGCCAGACGCGTCGCCGACCTAGCCCCCCTCCACGTCTCTTACCCTAGGGTTAAAGAACAAGGTTGATTCCCCTGTTCTTTAATTTTTTATAATTTTTGTAAAAATTGCACTTTTATCCCATCAAGTTTCTTTATTTGCAAAAAGGCTCTTGTGCACAGTTTGTTTATTTTATTTCAATTTATGTATTGGAAAGACAACCCTGGCTTTGAGCATTAATTTGAACATTATTTTTGCATCAATTTTTAATCAAAAAATAGCATTTTGTAGAGCATCTAATTCTTTATCTTGTGGATATTTATTTGCATTTTTGTGAGCATCAATTTATTTATTAAAAAATAGAGATTGAAAATCAGTGATATTTTGCCCATTTCAGCTCTGAAATTCGCACCGACATATTTCTTGATCTAAAAATTGTGAAAAATTGTAGATGATGCCCCTAAGTGCTCTTTAATTACTGTCCAAGTTTTATCAAAATTGGAGTTGTCTTTCGCATTAAATAAATTCCTTAGTGATTTAGGTAAATGATTTTTAATTAAATCCACGAAGATCATTTTTGAGAAAATTTCAATTCTCATGAGTTCCTGACTAAAATATCTATTTGAGATAATTCTTTCTCTTGATAATTTTATTTAGTGGATTTATTAAAAATTAAATACTCACAGTCACTCTGTTTTCAGTCAAAAATTTATAAAAATCATAAAGTGTCGGAAAATTCTTAAAAAATTAGTGCAGATTCATTTTATCATTTTTAACTTCCAGTAAAATTTTCATAATTTTTGCATTTCATTTGCATGAAAAATTGCATAAAAATACCAAAAAAGTTTACATTTTCTTTTGTACATCTAAATCCAAAAATTCAAAAAAAAAAACATTTGCATTCATCATTGGATTAGGTTTATAGGAAAAATATAACTTGGTCAATTTGGTCTAATTTCATATTCAAATTAATTTTAGCTAAGTTGCTGATTTTCTTAATAATCTAGTTCATCTGCATCGGTGCATCTGCATTTTTTTATTGCATAAAAAATTTAAAAAAAATCCCACTAGGAAAACCCGATCTAATTCATTTAATCTGATCTCGAGTTGTTCCTTTGCCTCCTTGAGTCGACCTTGGGGCTTGCCTAGGTTAAACAAACATAAAACCACGCATACATTCATTCGTTGATTATTCGATTCGTGCGGTTAATTTTTTATCAATCCGAATTTATCTGACTGCAACGAAATCGTCAATTTGACACTATTAAAAGGGTAGATCCGGGCTCAATCAGAGACCTACAGGAGGAAGTCTACATGCAGTAGCCATCGGGGTTTACTGCTGAGGGGGAGACTCATACGGTGTGTAGACTTCACAAGGCGATATATGGCCTTAAACAGAGACCAAGAGCGTGGTTCCAAAAGCTTTCCCACCTGATTGAACGACATGGATTTAAAAGATCAAATGTGGATCACTCGTTGTTCATTCAGAAGACCTCTAGAGGTACAGTTGTTGTCATGGTATATGTTGATGATATTCTGGTTACAGGAGATGACGTTCAGAGAATAGAGATGACAAACGCATTCTTGGGCCGTCAGTTTGTCACGAAGGATCTTGGTACCCTAAGATATTTTCTAGGGTTGGAATTTCAAAGAAATGCACAGGGTCTGGTGATGACCTAAAGGAAATACATTACAGACTTCCTAGTTGAAACAAGAATGGTTGGTTATAGACCATCGAACACTCCTATGGACCTAAGTATGAAATTGTATGACAATGATACTGAAGAGGTGGACAAAAGAAGATAGAGAGAAATGGTGGGTAAGCTTCATTATATCATTATAACTCGACCTGATATTGCTTTTGTAGTAAGCCGGGTGCGTCAATTCATGGAGCAGCCTAGACAAGTCCATATGGAAGCCCTATACATGATACTGAGATACCTAAAGTCTTCTCCAGGCTGAGGTTGCTATTTAGAAAGAACATGGATTTATCCATTTCAGTTTGTGCATACGCAGATTATGCAGGGTGTCCGAAGGATTGTAAGTCTACTTCAGGCTTTGCCATTTTTATAGGGAGCTCCCTGGTTTCTTGTAAAAGCAAGAAACAAACCGTTGTGGCAAGATCTAGTGCTGAACCCGAATACAGGGCCATGGCACAAGCAAGCACGAAGATGATGTGGGTTCGAGTTGTATTAGAAGACTTACATGTAAATGTTTCTTTACCCATGCAGCTCCAGTTTGACAATCAAGCAGCGTTGTTCGTTGCCAACAATCCAGCATTTCATGAAAGAACAAAGCATATCGAAGTAGACTGCCACTACACTAGAGATATGATCCAGAAGGGCTTGATTTCTACTTCACATGTTAGTTCAGAGGATCAGACTACGGATATATTTACCAAGTTGTTGCTCAGAGGACCTTTTCAGATATGTTCTTCCAAGCTGAGCATGATTGACATCTATGCTCCATCTTGAGGGGGAGTGTAGAGGTTTATGTTATGTTATGATGTACCATTTCTCATTTTCTATTTTTTTCTCTTGGACCTCTATGTAATTTACTCATGGGTTCTCTCTATATAAGAGAGTCTAGGGTTCTATGGAATAACACCTCTCCAGAGTCAGACGGAGTTAACCTATCACTTGTATAAGAAAAGTACATGACCGACTCAAAAAACGTGGCATTAACACTAATGTGATATTTCCATCGAAAAAGATCAAAATACAGGTACACTTTATGGGTTCGGAAGTAGCTCAAAAAGACTACTCTCCGGGAGAATTCATGACCAAGAGATGGATGATGAACAAATGCCACGAAGCGAAACACATGAGGTGTAAGCGAGAAAAGATCCTTCTCAAGAAAGGTAATTAAGGAAGGAATCTTCTCGCCTAACACAGAAAACGACATATGATTCACCAAGCATGGCCTAAGATTTCAATGAAATTCCATCGAATTTCTCCAAAATTTCCATTTCTTTATTACCGAAATTAAAGCTCTACCTTATTTCTTTTTCCAAGATTTTAACGAAAGATCATCGAAATGTCAACAAAATTTCATCAGAATTGCATTTCTGTCAAAATAAAAATACGGGAATATACCATTCACTTTCATCAAAATTTGCATATATTAACGAATTTTTACTTATTTATTCGCCGAAGTGTTGAGTTGTTAGAGCGCTTCAAGTTTTTCTGAGAAGTTTCTTTACTTAGTTTCTAAATTTTAGATCTGAATCCAAATAAAATCAGATAGGTACAAGATTTAAGAGTTAAATTCAAGTTTTTGACCGAAGAGCTATTTTTTGTTTTTTCTTTATTGTGATATATATGTTTAATTAGTACTTATTATATTTGTCACCTCGCTCTTATTGAAGAGGTAATTATCATGGCTTTTGCTTCCAATTTAGCAAACGGTTCTGACTCTAGGCAACACGTTGCTATACATATCATGTGTGATGATTATGATGATAATACTACTTCAAAATTTATATTTACAATTCTATTTACAAACAAGTGTGCGTGTCTATTTTTATTGATTTAGGAATAATAAAAACCTTAGTTTTTGAGAAAAAATCAAGTTTAGGGTCATTGCTAATATTTCCAACGATTTCAACGAAATTTCACCAAAATTCTTCGAAATTTCTCTTTCCAAACTTGGCAAAACGAAATCGAAATCCGAAATTTAAGGCTTTGTTCAAGAGTTGTCGATTGTTGTTTCCTCCAGGACTTCCATCAAGATTGTAAAATTTGGCATCGATATTTATTCAGATGAGTCATTGAATTAATAATATATATTTTTGACAAACAAACAAGTTATAGTTTATTTTGTGTCTTATAGTTATTTAATTCTATATTTATATATATATATATATATATATATTATTTCTATATATTTATATAGACGGGTTCATACAATATACATAATTAACTACCAAGCACAATTGATGAAAATATAAATAGAAGTTAAGTATAAAATGATTTTCATGGAACAAGAAAAGTGATTAGGTTAAATACATGTCAAACAACAAAAATGACAAACAAACTTATTTTCCATTTGTCCATCCCATCATTACCCAAACATCTTGTTTACATTCATTTTCAATTATTCTCCATATATAATTCATCCTTTTCCTAATTTATTAACACCATGGTTAAGGTCGAACTTGAAGTTCCCATGCCATTCACTTCTTTGGTTTCTCTTTAATGGAAGATATCCTTGGTACTACATGCATCTATAACCTAGCCCAAGTCGATTCTAAATTTTGGTCCATTCACAGAAGTAAACATTAATATCTTTTAAACAAAGTAGGCCTCCTTATTCCATTGGTTGGTGTTTCATGAGGTTGGAATTTGCAAAAAGAAATGAGCACATGTTTATTCTGTGGACATATGACTCCTTTATATATAGAGAGAGAAATCCTAGAGGGCAAATAACCAATAGGAAATTACATAAAAAAGAAATAAAAAATATATAATTGTTGCCGACCCTACTTAATTGTGGGAAAAGGCTTTGTTGTTGTTGTTGTTGGAGTATGTAAAAGATGGGTAATTGGATTTCTCCAAGATCCAATTACCCCCCACTCAAGTATAGTTCCATGTCATCTAAAGTAATAATTTTGTCTGTTTGTGGGTCAGATCTTTTGTATTACATCTCTCAACGAGTACAAGGGGTGTGGGGCTCCTTATATAGCCCTACAGATAGATCGGAGTGCCATTTATAAATGATATGGAACTAAACATGAGTGGAGGTAATTGGATCTTGGAGAATCCAATTAGTCATCAATTACATACTCCAACATACGGTATTGAGAGGGACTCTCAGACATGCTTGAAGATAGGCATCCAAAGAAAATGCGATTCAATTCCCCAGTTTCCACTAAGCATCATGGGGCACATCCCATCCCCAGCACAGAAGATTTGTTTCTGTTAGAAATATAATGTGGAAGCGTATTAGAGAAATAACGAATAAAATATGAAGAACAACAAGATTTTAATGTGAAACTCTACTCTCTAAGGAGCGGGATGAAAAAACGGGAGAACGCCTCAAAGAGTTGATGGTTCATTGAACCTTCTCATCTGATACATGAGGTTTGGGGCTTCTTATATAGCCTCCACAGAGCCTCCAAGTCGCACCACTTGTAGATGCGGGACTAAACTTCTGGATGTGATAAATGGATCTTAGAAGGATCCATTTACTTATCTTACATGATATATGATGCATACTCTAACACTCCACCTCAAGATGAAGCATGCAATGCTCAGCTTGGATAAACAGAATGAAATCTCTCAAACTCAGAATACAAGATACTACAGACAATATCAACTCAACGCACACAATTGTCAGCTGTTGTCGAGGATGTTGCACTCAACGCATACAATTGTCAGTTGCTATCGAGGATGATCCTTCTCATGTCCAGCATGTGAGAAGGACAAGCGGGCCAGAGCGTGAGTTGTACTGAATCCCCTCGTCGAAGAGCACGTGCTCTATACTACACCTGTCAAAGTCACCGCAACTGAAAATGAGTTTCCTCATCGAAGTACTCTGGCCCACCACAATATGTGGACAACTGCTCCATCTTTAAAAAGGCCGAAGTGGAAAAGCTGTGGAAAACATCCTCCTCGGAGTCCGCAGTTGTTGGAGAATGGAGTCGGAAAAGTCTCCTCATCGGATAACTAGGTCTCTCCCATACTGGTTCAGAGAATGGGATCTCTACTATGGAGTCCCTATGAAATCACATGAAAATCCTCACCCACATGGCATAGGGAATGGGATCTCTATTCTAGAGTCCCTATGGAACACATGAAAACTTTGACCATAAACAAAGATGGAGACAATAAACAATGATGGCAAACATGTGCACATCTGATTGAGACCTCAGAATATGAACGTTGAGTTTGAAATCAGGAGAGCTGTTGAGTCTGAAAATCTGGCTGGTCTGGAGAATCTGAATCTGACCTGTGACTCTACACGATACTCCCCCTTTCTCCCATACATGTCGAAACATAATGACATCGACAAAGTTGGGAGAAGACATAAAAATAGGGAAGAAAAAAATGAACTAATTAATCACTTAGCCGTTCTTGATTTTTTCAGCTTTTTTCTCTTTTTTGCGATACTTTTTTAGCTAATCTATTTTTTTATTTTTTTAGCCGACTCATCTTTCAATTTTTTTGAAATATTTTTTTCAAATAAGTCGTTCATCTTTCTTTACAGCTTTTCTCTCCCCCTTTTTTGCAGTTTTTTTCAGCGGTTAGCTTCTCTTTTGTACGTGCCTTTTCCAAAAAAAAGTCGACCATACTATCCTTTTTTTTTAAAATAAGCCGCTCTTCTTCCTTCTTTTTTTTATAAGCAGCAAGTTGGCCCACTTAGGGCCTCTTTTCAATGAAAGGAATAAATTTTTGAAAGGAAATGCAGCCCACTTGGTGCCCCTTGGGACTGGAAAAGGGTGACAGAGGGACGTTGCCTGTGACGGGGACCTCACACCGCTGAAGATGTAGCTTGGAGGGCCGCCTGGAAGGGCTGCAGCCCTGAACAGAGGTAGCCATCGGGAGGGATTTGCCAGGAGATCTCCATCTCCGCCTGTGCAGCAAGGGCTATTGTCGCATGTTCCTTTAAAAAAAAGATGCATGTTGCCTGAAAGAAAGAGATGCATCGTCGAGATGCACTTGGGCAGCACAAGGAGATTATGCAACCTCCTGGAAATACCACCTCGAGCATTAGAGAGGAAGTGTTGATGGACCAATATCATTGCTTGGGGCAAAAATTAGGGCATAAGAAACCCTAGACTTTCCTGATCTTTGACGGTGCAGATCTTCAAAACTGGGACTTGTTTGCATACAGAATAATAATCTCCAGAATAATCTTCAAAAATAACGAAGAATGCATACTCGACCAAATCGTGATTTAGGGGTTCAACAGAAAACCCTAGATCTGAATCTCGAATATAAATAAAGAGGAAAAACTCCTCGAGAATCAAATCCGCTCTGATACCATGTTAGAAAATATAATGCAGAAGCGTATCAGAGAAATAAAGAATAAAATAGGAAGAACAACAGGTTTTTAATGTGGAACCCTACTCCCTAAGGAGCGGGATGAAACCACGGGAGAACGCCTCAAAGGGCATATTGTTCCTTGAACTTTCTCATGTGATACAGGAGGTCTGGGGCATCTTAGATAGCCTCTACAGAGCCTCCAAGTTCCACCACTGGTAGATGTGGGACTAAACTCCTGGATGTGGTAAATGGATCTTTGAAGGATCCATTTACCCAGCTTACATTATAAATGACGCATACTCTAATAGTTTCCTACTATCATTAGTCACCAACCGGCCATGTCACACCATCCACAAGACCTTTAGACAAGGCGGGACATTACTTTTCTATATTATTCTAGGCATAATTGTGATGTTGTTAAGTGCTTTGTAAGCTTTTCTAACAAAGAAGTTGCCATCAAGCCCACTCCATGGAGCTTGTTGCTAAAGAAATGAAGCAAATAGAAAAATTGAAGGGATTAGTCATAAGTTATAGTTACTCCTAATCCAGGCACTACAATCATGTGATCTTCACCAGCATGGTATTCTCTAGGTCAGTTTTCATAAACATTATAAGGTCATGTTGGACAGGGGAAGTCCACCTTGGAAAGGAATTGCAATTACAATGTTAATTCCTTTCCCATTTTCCCTTGGGTATTGGCTCAATTTCCATTTCCGAGAGGTTGAAATTCCAATGCCAACCTTCTCTGGAATCACCATGTTTTTAAAATTACTAATACTTCCCTGTACAAATTGAAATATGTATAATTTAATTTCACAATGGACAGGTAATGTTTTAATCAGAAATATTATCTACAATACCACTTCTATATGGAAAGAATCGTAAATAAGAGTGTTGGGAAAAAGACTTCGTTCTTAATTCAGAAAACCCTAGGCTCTCTTATATAGGGAGAGACCTCAGGGTAAATTACAGAGAGGTCTATAGAAAAGAAAGAAATAACAACAACTCCATAAATAAATAATAACACTACTAACTATTTCTACACTCCCCCTCAAGGTGGAGCATAGATATCTATCATGCTCAACTTGGACGAACATCTCTGAAATGGTCCTCTGAGCAGTGGCTTGGTAAATATATCTGCAGTCTGATCTCCTGAGCTCACATGTGCAGTAGATATCAATCCTCTCTGGATCAAGTCCCTAGTATAATGGCAGTCAACTTCAATATGTTTGGTCCTTTCATGAAAAGCTGGATTGTTAGCAATGAACAAAGCTGCCTGATTGTCACACTGAAGCTTCATAGGTAGAGGTACCGCTACATGTAGATCTTCTAGTACTGAGCGAACCCACATCATTTCCGTACTGGCTTGAGCCATGGCCCTATACTCGGATTCGGCACTGGACCTTGCCACAACAGTTTGTTTCTTGCTTTTCCAAGAAACCAAAGAGCCTCCAACAAACACTGCAAACCCTGAGGTTGATTTTCGGTCCTTAGGACATCCTGCATAATCTGCATCTGCACATGCTGAGACAGATAAGTCCGTGCCCTTTCTGAATAGCAGCCCTGAACCTGGAGAAGACTTCAGATACCTCAGTATCATGTGTATAGCGTCCATGTGAACCTGTCTTGGCTGCTCCATAAATTGACTCACCCTGCTAACTGCAAATTGGATGTCTGGGCGAGTTATGGTGATGTAGAGGAGTTTGCCCACCATCTCTCTATATCTCCTCTTATCTACTTCATCAGTATCACCATCATACAGCCTCACGCTGGGATCCATAGGAATACTTGATGGTTTGCAACCATCCATGCCCGTCTCAGTCAGGAAGTCTGTAATATACTTCCGTTGGGTCATTACCAAACCCTGTGCATTCCTCGCAAATTCTAACCCCAGGAAGTATCTCAGGGTGCCAAGATCTTTTGTGACAAATTGACGGCCAAGGAATGCCTTCGCCTTTTCTATACCCTGTGCATCATCTCCTGTAACAAGAATATCATCCACATAGACCATAATAACAACCGTACCTGCCGATGTCTTCTGAACAAACAATGAGTGATCGGCATTTGACCTCTTGAATCCTTGTTGCTCAATCAGGTTGGACAACTTCTGGAACCATGCTCTGGGGCTCTGTTTGAGACCATATATCGCTTTGTGAAGTCTACAGACCATCTGCTTCTCCCCCTCAGCAGTAAACCCAGGTGGCTGCTGCATGTAGACTTCCTCCTGCAAGTCTCCATACAGAAATGCATTCTTGACATCTAGTTGAGATATACTCCAATCACGGACTACAGCAACAGATAAGAGAATGCGAAGGGTAGAATGTCTCGCCACTGGAGAAAAAGTATCCATGTAATCCACACCGTAGGTTTGCGTAAACCCACGAGCAACCAAACGTGCTTTATACCTATCCAGGGTTCCATCTGCATGGTATTTGACTGTAAAGACCCATTTGCAGCTCACAACGGATGCATCAGAAGGTGCAGTGACCAAAGACCATGTGCCACGAGACTGCAGGGCCCTCATTTCTTCTTCCATGGCTAATCGCCAGCATTCATTCTGCAAGGCTTCCTGGTATGTCTGTGGTATCTCCACGGAAGACAAAGCTGTGGCAAATCTCTGAAAATCACCTGTGAGACGGTGAAAAGAAACCTGTGAAGCAAACGGATAAGCGGCACATTGCCGCTTTTGTTTCCGAAGAGCAATCGGAACATCAAGACTGTCATCTGCTGTACGAGATGGGCTAGTGTCAGCCTGAACTGAAGGATCCTGCACATGTACCAAACCTGACCCGTCAGTAGTAGTGCCATCTGAACATACCTGAGGCGGGATGATCGGCTGCTGTGTGGTCTGAGCAGGACCTGACCGGCGCGTATAGAATTTCGGTAACGGTGATATGATAGGCCGTGGATTGGGTGGAGGTGGAGGAGGTGGTGGAGGTGGTGGAGGTGGTGCTGGCGTGGAGACAGACAGAGGGGAAGACTCAGATGTACTCAATGTAGGTGGTGGAGGAACATAGATCTCATCAGTGGTAGTGGATGGAACCATTCGGTCACCTGCAGGAGAGAAATACATGACAGACTCAAAGAAAGTGACATCGGCACTCACAAAGTATCTCTGAGTTGTGGGATCATAACACCGGTAGCCCTTCTGAGTTCTGGAGTAACCAACAAAGACGCACTTGACTGCTCTAGGAGAGAGTTTGTCAAGTCCGGGAGATAGACGATGCACAAAGGCAACAGTGCCAAAGACACGTGGAGTTAGGGAGAATAACTCCCTGTCTGGAAAAATAATGGACATAGGTATCTTTTCACCAAGGACAGAGGATGGCATACGGTTGACTAGATAACAAGCGGTAAGGACAGCATCACCCCAGAAAGAAATAGGGGCACAACTCTGAATCAACAATGTACGAGTAATATCTAAGAGATGGCGATGCTTCCTTTCCGCGACACCATTTTGTTGTGAGGTATATGCACAGGTGGTTTGGTGAATAATGCCCTTTGATGACAGGAATTGTGACAGTAAGCGTGTACAAAATTCAAGAGCATTATCAGTCCGAACATATTTGACATTTGCAGAAAAGACATTGAACACTTCATTAATCAAGTTTTTGATCACATTTCCTGCTTCAGATTTATTTTTCAAGAGAAAGACCCACGACACACGAGAGAAATCATCCACTACCACAAGATAAAACCTGTGTCCCTGATGATCGGGAACACGACTCGGACCCTATATATCTATATGTAACAACTCAAAAGGGGAGCTACTGCTCCGACTCAGACGACGTGGGAAGCTCGACCTGTGATGCTTTCCCAACTGACACGCTTCACATTGAAACGAAGAACTAGGAGAGATCTGAGGCAAAAGATGGCGCATTTTCTGAAGCGGAAGGTGACCAAATCGGAGGTGCCAAATGTACGGAGAGACTGGTCCAGCCGAATGAGAGGAGACACCAGCATATGAATCCCGGACCAACCTATATAAACCATTTTGCTCAGAGCCACAGCCAATCACCTTGCCCGTGAGTATGTCCTGAAAAATGAGAGAAGACGGGTCAAATATGGCACGACAGTTCAAATCCTTCGTAATCTGACTAATAGATAGCAAATTCATTGAGAACTCAGGAGCATGCAGAACATTCTGTAAATGCAAAGTGGAGGACAGGAAAACCTCCCCCTGTCCAATAAGGGGCGAATGGGTACCATCTGCTATCTGTACTGAACGTCCGGGAGGAATGTCCCTGTACGCCTGTAATCTACCTCTATCTCGGCAGAGATGATGTGTGGCTCCAGAATCAATAATCCAGTCGGATATATCATGAGATGTAGTAGATCTACCTGAGGAGCTTGCGGCTGCGGAAGAACTGGCAGAGGCAGTGGCAGCAATGTCTGAGGAACCACCAGACGAATCACCAGAAGCATGTGGCATAATCTCTCGGAGACGGGCGACAAGTTCGTCAAATCGACTATCTGCAGTAGAGGTCAGTGGAGACTGAGAGTGCTCTGCAATGCGGGCTGATGCTGGAAATCCATGCTTCAAATAGCATGTCTCCTCCGAGTGTCCTGTGCGACGACAATAGGAGCATGTCTGACTAAAACGACCACCCCTCCCCTGGGGTCCACGGCCACGTCCACGACCACGACCAGATGGTGGTCCACCTCTCCCACGCGAGACTGCCATCGCTGAAGGGGGTGGAGTAGAAGAACTAGAGGAGACTGGAATGCGGCTAAGCCGTCTGTAAACATCCTCAACTGGAGGAATAACTGCATCTGCGAGAATCTGAGATCGAGCTGCATCGTACTCTGGGTCAAGGGCCGCAAGAAGAACTCCAACCATGGTGGCGTTTCGAAACGCCTTCTGCTGCTCAGGAGTTGCAGTCAGAGGGATGATACTATATAACTTCTCGAACATCCCTCTTAGGGATGTATAAAGAGAATGGAGAGGTCTGCCGCTCTGCTTCATTGTGAATATGTCGTGCTGAAGCTGCAACATCTTCGTCTCATTTCGCACTTGCGAATATGTAGCGGCAAGAATTTCCCACATTGCCTTAGCAGTGGGCTGATGGAGGACGTCGTTGGCAATCTCCATTGTTAAGGTGCCGGACAACCAGACCTTTGCATAGGAATCATCAGCCTCCCATGAGGCATAGATCCCAGTCTTCTCCGCGGGCTCATCCTCGGTAAGAATATGTTTCTTACCATTCGACTTCATAAGGCTCCTGCATAGCCCAGAGCTCGTAATTAGACCCGTCCATTTTGACTATTGGCGCAGGACCTTTGAATGCGCCGGTGGAGGGCATATCAACTTTTGATTCTGACATACTGCCGCTTGGAGAAGAACTAGGATATGTAGACGTAATGCTGGATGTCTACACAAACTGCATCGGATTTGAGTGCGTATGTAGACGTTACGCACTCAAATCCATAGAATAGATGTGGAAGAAACTAGGGCACGCCTAACAAGAGGCTTACAGCCCTTGAATCGCCTCGAGAACGATGTCTATGGACCGCTGGAGGCCACTGGGAGGCCTACGGCGGCAGATGGGGTTGCCGCTGGGGCTGGTGGTCGCCGCTAGAACGGCTAGGTGCCGCTGGAAGAGGCTGCGGGACCACTGGGGAGGACGGCTGGGCGCCGCTGGCGGCTGGCTGCCGCTGGGGAGGGCGCTGGGAGCCGCTGGGAAGGGTGCTAGGCGGCTGGGAGCCGCTGGACTGGGCGCTGGGGGCCGATGGAAGCCGCCGGCAGCGGCTAGAAGAAAGGAGAAGGGAGGGGCGGCGGGTGGGGGAAGGAAGGAGAGCCCTAAGGCGGCTCTGATACCATGTTGGGAAAAAGACTTCGTTCTTCATTCAGAAAACCCTAGGCTCTCTTATATAGGGAGAGACCTCAGGGTAAATTACAGAGAGGTCTATAGAAAAGAAAGAAATAACAACAACTCCATAAATAGATAATAACACTACTAACTATTTCTACAAAGAGGAATTTGAACTGCCTTCTATTATTTTAGAGAAAATGCATCAGATGGTATACCATGTAAATGTTCATCTTTCCTTGTTTGGTTTTTTTTTGTGGAAGAAAAGGGATGTGCTCCCAAGGCCGGACATACCCAATAATCAATTTTTGTGTGATGCAGGATCTACAACCTTTGTATGATTAATTTGTTTATATTATCAAACACCATAACAGAAAAAATCTTCTGACTAATTAGATTATTTATATCAAACATATGATATCAATTGATCCAATTTGGTAATGACTAGAATAATAATGTTAACTGTTTCTCTTTGGTATAATTGGATACAATCATCATTTTTCCGAGATCGAATCATAATATTAGTATATACTTATGTATGATAATATGCAGAAACAACGCTTTACATTCGAGACTGTTAAGGTATATAAATAATCACACATTATTTAAACATCTTCCTTTAAACCTCAACCAAGTAAAGGAACAGAAAACACATTCCATTCCCATAGCAATTCCCTTTCCAACCTTCCTTTCCAGTTTCCACACTCCATCCCTTCCCAGCATACAAAACGTGAATTAATATCATTGATTCTATTTTTTTGTCTAAAACTCAAAGCACAAGTTCCAAAACTAGTATGTGATGGAAAAAGGATTGCACAATTTTACCTTGTTAAGAATCTCAAAGTTTGAAAGGTGTTCAACCATCCTATGAAATTCCTAAAACAGAGCAAAAATAATTGCGGTCAAATTGGTAAATTCTTATGATAAAAAATAAGGAAAATAAAGGAAAGGGAAGTATTAATCACCTTCTCTACAGCATATTCCTTTCCAGCCAGCACAGCTATTGATCGGAGGCAATCTGCTGCAAGAAGCATCCAACATCGCAGGTCTAGATGGCGCTCGTCTTCACTTGGGTGGGATGCGCGTGGATAGTCATCCAGTCCAGATGTCAGTGTCTGAAGAAAGAAATGGCTGTTAGGACAAGCTGAAGAAAAAGAGTAACTTTCCATTGGATGTGCTATTGACAAAAGATGCAACTCTCTGAACTACGTCCACTATTTCAAAAAAGAATAAGCTTTTTTGTATGTAAACTTCTTCCTGGAGATCACCATACAAGAAAGCATTTTTAACATCAAGCAGGAAGAAAGGCCGATCACATACCACTGCAACGGACAGGACAATCCATAGGGTAGAGTGTCGGGCAACATGAGAGAAGGTGTCTAGATAATCCACCCCATATGTCTAAATAAAACCAAGTGCAACCAGCCTAGCTTTGTACCCATCAAAGCTCCTATCTGCATGATACATCACAGTAAAGACCCACTTGCAACTCACAACAGATGACCCACTTGGCATAGGTACCAAGGTCCATGTACTACATAACTGCAAAGCAACCATCTCCTCCATGGCTTTGCGCCACTGGCTATCCTTCTATGCCTCATGGTAATCCCGTGGGATGTCCACAGTAGATAGAGCAATAGCAAATCGCCTAACTCTCATGTAAGACGATCGAATGACACTTGAGAAGCAATAAAATATGAAGTACAAGAATGCATCTGCTTCCAAATAGCAATAGGCGCATCAAAATCACTGGTTGTGTTACCAACATTCTCATGTACAACATCCCCCTACAATAATTCCTGTGGAGATACATCTCTAGATCCAACAAGAGACATTGTATTCAAGACATACCTCATGCATGCTGAATGACATGCTATGAACATGAGCAGGAGCCTGTTGTCGACTATAATGAAATGATAATGGTGGAACAGGGATAATGGGTGGTAGGGTAGGGGATGATGGTGACGATGACATAGGAGACTGGGATGGTGAGGGTGGTGGTGAAGGTAGTGGTAATGATAGAGGCGGCGGTGGGATGTATATTTCATTATTCGAGTCTGATGGAGTCAATTGATCACCTGTTGGAGAAAAATACATTACGGACTAAAAAAAGAAAAAATCTACATCGATATAGTAGTTCATGTACGCAAGATCATAACAACTATATCCCTTCTGAGTCATGGAATATCCCACAAGCACACATTTAACAGCTCGAGGAGAGACCTTGTCAACTCTAGGAGAAAAGTTGTGGACAAAGGCAATTGATCCAAAAACATAAGGACCGACAGATAATAACTCCTAGGAAAACGATTGAGAAGGGAACTTTCTCTCCCAAGATAGACGACGACATGTGATTAATAAGATAACATGATGTAAGGACCGTATCCCCTAATAACAAGTGAGGGGTATAACTCTGGATAAGAAGAGTACGAGCAATAACAAGAATATGGCGATGTTTTCTTTCAGGAACACCATTTTGCTGGAACATGCACGCACATGTTCTTTGATGAATTATACCATGTGAAGAGAAGAACTGAGTAAGAACACGAGTAACAAATTCTAAAGCATTACCAGTCCTTACAATCTTGACACTGGTAGAAAAAATATTACGAACTTCATTGATAAATGTTTGAATTAAGTTTCCAATTTCAGAATTATTTTTCATCAAAAACTCCCAAGACGGAAAAGAAAAATCATAAAAAACAACTAAATAAAAACGGTATCCTTGATGATTGGGAACCTGATTTCGGACCTCAAATGTCAACATGGAACAACTCAAAAAGGGGAGCTACTGCTCCAACTCTGACGACTGGAAAAGATAGACTGATGATGATTTCCCAACTGACATGCCTCACAATTGAAGGACGTTGGAGGCGAGATCTGAGAAAGAAATGACGTAAATTCTGGAGGGGAAGATGAGCAAAACGCAGATGACAGGTGAACGAAGAAGCGAAGCTAGATGACTGAGATGATAATCCAGGACATGGAATTTGAACCAAATTGTAGAGGGCCCCATGCTCACGACCACAACCAACCACCATGCTAGTTACAATGTCCTGAAGGCTGAAATACAAGAGATGATGGGTCAAATATAGCACGACAGTTGAAGTATTTAGTAATCTGATTGATAGACAATAAATTCGTAGAAATATATGGGGCATGCAACACATTCTGCAGATCTAAGGATGACGTAAAACTACTCTCCCCAAGTCTTGTGATTGGGGAATGATTCTCATCGGCTATGACGGTAGTCCGTCCTGGAAGAATCTGTCTGTATGCAGTACGCATATCTCTATTGCCACACAAGTGATGTGTTGCCTCAGAATCCATAATCCACTCTGTAATAACAAGGTCATGACAAGAAGTAAATGCAAAAATACTACTGAGGTACTAGCTCCAGCAGAGACCGACACATCAAGAGTAGATGACTCAGTGGAATGGGCAGGAGGCATACTATCCATCAGACGTGAAACAAGATCATCATATTTCTGCTCGGAGGAAGACAAAGGTACCGAAAAGGTACTCTGTTCTGCAACACGTGCGGATGTTGGAATACTATGCTTGGAGTAGCATCAGTGTTGCTAAAAGTGAGAGGCGCTCCAAGGCGCTAGGGGATGGAAAACGCCCGAGGCGCTAGGCGCTCACCTAGGCGCTTTCCTGAGAAAAGCAAGGCGTCATATACAAAAATAAATAAATTATGCATGAGTCTATATAATATATGTACATACACGCATGTGTGTATCTATATAATTGTAAATATATATATATATGTATATATTATATTTCAATCTAAGATCAATCCAATATATTTGTGGGTGTGTTTACATGCACGTATATAAATGTGTACGCGTACATGTGCCTGTATATATGTATGTATAGTTGTAAATATGTGTATATATAACTTATATTTCAATCTAAAACCAATCCATAATATTTGTGGGTGTGTTTAAAAGCGTGTATATAAATGTGTGCATGTACATTATATGTATATGTACGTGTATGTATATGTATATGCTATCACCAAATTATATTTTATGATCAATCCACTATTTATTAATATGTGTATGTATAATGTATGCATGTGCCTACGTATGTATGTATATGTATTGAATATTTGTGTTCATGTGTGTATCTGCATGTATGCGTATCTGTATGTGTATATATTTGCATACATGTGTATATGTTTATGTATAAGTGCGCGTGCATGCCTACGTATCCATGTGTGTTTTGTCTATTATATGTATATATGTGTATTTATAATACTTCAAACTAATACATATATACAGAAGAAAATATACTTTTTAGTCAAAAGTATATGTAATATTTAGAACTAAAACATGAATGTACATGTATACGTATAGAAGTGTGTGTAAATTACATATACATGTGTGTGCATATGTATAAGTATATGTGTTAATGATACTTAAAATTAATATATATATATATATTTATTTATAACATAATATAAAAACCTAAACATGGATAAAAATCACACAAAATCGGTAAAAAGCCCTACTTTTGCCTTAGGCACTCGCCTTGAGCGCTTAGAGCCTCAAGCCAGGCGCTCGCCTGATAGGCGTCTGAGGCAAAACGCCTCGCCTGGAGGGAGGCAAGGTGCCAGGGCCTCGCCTGGGAACCTAGGCGAGCGCCCGGAGGGCTTTTGACAACATTGAGTAGCATGTATCCTTTGTATGACAAGAGCAGTAACAGTAGGTGCAGGGTGGACGAACACGACTCCTCTACCATGTGGTCCACGATCACGAAACTGAGAGGCACCACCCTTCCACGGGAGTTTGCCATAGCAGATGAATTTGGCATTGGAGTAAGGGATGAAATATTGATCCAGCTTAATCTGCGGAAGGCTTCCTCCATGGGAGGAATAGTAGCATCTGCCAAGGCCTGTGGAGATGTTGCCTCATATTGTGAGTTTATTGAGGCCAGAAAAATACCGACCATAGTGGCATTCCAATATGTCTTCCGCTATTTCGGTGTCATTGTGAGAGGCATAAAACTGTGGAGTATTTCAAACATCTCTCGTAGGGTCGTGTAATGTGCATGAAGGGGTCATTCGTTTTGCTTTATCGTAAAAATATCATACCGAAGTTGTAGAATCTTTATCTCATTTTTTGCCAGTGCGTAGGTTACGGCAAGAATATCCCATGTTGCCTTGCAGTGGGCGGATGCAGAACATCATTGGCTATCTATGGTGTTAATGTACCAGATAGTCAAACTTGAGCATAAGCATCGCCCGCCTCTCATGAGGCATGTGTCCATGTCTTCTCCATCGGCTCTTCTTTGGTAAGAATGTGCTTCTTACCCATGGACTTCATAAGGCTTATGAATTGCATGGTCCATAACTCGTAACTTAACCCATCCATCTTGACTATCGGTGCTGGACCATGAAAGGTGCCTGTGGTGGGGATATCAACTTTTCTTTCTGACATGTTGCTAAATAGAGAAGACCGGGGGTTTACTAGAAAACTTTTGTCTGCACAGATATAAGGGGATTTGGTTGCATGTGTAGACTCAAGCAACAACCCCATCAACAAAGAGTTGGAGGCGGCGATAGAGGGACAAGTGCAGTGGCAGCACGCCAGAGGGAGATGTGCGGCGGCGTCGCACCCTAGGAAGAAAGGTGCGACGGTGCACCCATGGGAGAGGTGCGGCGACGGTTCACCTGATGGAGGGAGGTGTAGCGGCGCACCCTAGAGAGAGAAGGGTAGCAGCGCACACAAGAGAGAAGATGGCGGCACGGCGAAGGCAAGAAAAATAGAGAAAGGGTGGGTACGAGAGCTCTGGTCTAGAACCGCCGCTATGATACCATGTTGGGAAAAAATGAGCAAATTGTATATTCTAAGAAACCCTAGGCTCTCTTATATAGAGGAGAGACCTATGGGCAAATTACACAAGACAGACAAAAGAAAAGAATAATAGAGAATAAGCATAAAACATAAATATCTCTACAAAACACATCCCTACATCTAGTAACTGACTTTTTGCAGTCGATTTACAGGATAAAACTCACTACCCAATTCTCCCATGATTTCTAGTGATCAAAAGTATTCAAAGTGCTCAAGCAATCTTTATTTTAAATTATTCTTAAACTTCTCGACTCCTGACATCTTGTGCTCCCTCTACATCAGAGAAGGATATAAAAACCATTCCATTCATTTTTAACTAATCAAGACTTGGTGCTCGATTTTTGCCCTAACGGATGACAGGAATGCTTTGGTGCATCAGGTTTGGTCGGTGGGCTCTTGGTGCCTGACTTTCATCCGCGCTTTGTCCGACCAGAGATGCAACGAGTTTCTGGCGCTACTAGTGGATCTGGCAGATATTGGAGGCATTGGTGAGGGCAAGGATCACTTTGTTTCTAGGTGAGGAAGGTGTAATGCTCCTTCGTCGGGGCATATGAGGTTGTTCAGGACTCCACTTGATACTACAGAATTATTTGGAATAACAAGGTGCCTAGGCAGAACAAGGATTTTATGTGGCTGGTGAGACACAGCCGACTACTCTCTAAGGTGCATAGGGCAAGATCGTTGCAAACCGAGGAGACTCTGTGTAATGGATGCAAGCTGGATCAGGAGGACCTCGACCACTTATTTTTCGATTTTTCGACCTTGGTTGCAGTGTAGGAGGAGGTGGCTATACCCTAGCTTCATTCGGTGGACGACATGTCATATTGGAGGAGTAGCTTGTGTAAGCTACCAAGAGGACACGGCTGGGGTGTGAGGACGCAATTGGGGTGTTCGCTTTGCATTGGGCTATTTGGTGTGCTAGGAATGAGAGAATCTTTCGGAGGCGTCCTTCCAATGTGGGAATGTGTAAGGATACTACAAGGCACTAGCGTCCATGTGGTCTAATGTATAATTTGTAAAATCGTGTACTTTTACTTTTGACCGGTTCGATAAATTTGTGGCGGGTTCCAATCTTGGGACTGCACCCTCTTTTTCCTAAACAAACTAATCAAGACTCTTTATCCATGTGTAATTTAGGTTCTCGACGTGTGGGTTCCTCCATTAAGATATGAGGAGATTATTCTTAATTGAGGAATGTTCAAGGAGGGGACAATGTTCTACATGAGGTTGCACACTACTAATGGTTTAAAGTAGTTTGAATAGTGGAATGAGCTCCCACAATATTGGGTGGAGTGATGAATCCTGGAACATTGTTCTAGGCCGAGGTTTCTGTCTAGAAGAATTTTCATGTGAAAGTACTTATGTATTTTTCATACCATGTAATAATTTTTTATTGGACAATTCAAACCCCCTTTTTGTGTGGCATATACATACAATATTACCTCTTTCATCTTTGTTCAATTTTGTATAAATATAGTCAAAGGATCAACAAGATAATAATCATGTCTTAAAGCAATTGACATTAAAACTGACTATAGCCGTAAAAGTCAGCATTTTGGTTAGATCAGGCATAAATATCTTCAGAGAATTAGAAAATTAGGGGATTTTTTAAACAACCCTAATTGGCAAAAGAAATAATTTGGTTCAACATTCGACACAAGCATATCACAAAAACAAAAAAATGCAAATAACCCATCCCAGAATAGCGATCTTGTGTGCCAGAGAACATTAGATAGATAGAGAGTTTTTTTCTCTCACTTTTATGTAAGAATCATTATTTAATTTATAATTAAAGATCTGCTGTACATGGACACAATGTCTTCAGTACGAACAGTTTAATCGATAAGTACTAGTTTACAGGAACTTATGAGATGATCATGATTGAGTTGAGCAGTGAAAGAACAACACTGAAGTGATGGTGCACCTGCATTCAACTAACTCTCAAAAAAGGAATCCAAGTTGAAAGCAAAAATATCACCTTCGGATTTAGTTCTCTCAACGTCGTGTTGTCTCTTCCATGCCAATAAAAATTATAGACTCCCTTACCTAAATGTTAAAAAGAAAAAAGAAACCAAAAGATGATACAAAACAGCAAATTAAACTAAAGATACATTATTTCTTGTTTTTAATGATACAAGATGAGTGCATAAGAATAATCAAAAACACGCATGCTATAATAGAAAAGATTCGGAAGTTTTTGAAAAACCACATGGTTAATCAACAAATACAAGTAAAAGGGACCTTCAAAATTGTAGAAGGTTGTGTGACATGACAATTTCATTCTATATAATTGAAACATGCTGTGCAAAAAGATATTGGTCTACCATCAATAGATGAACTAGAAATTATACTAACCACAGATTAAATGTGCATGAGAAAGGACCCATAAAACACCATTAGGTGAGAAAGCGCATTATCCGCAATAAACATTCCCTACAATGACTGCCACATTCATAGCTAAACATAGAACCTCATACTAAAGCAAGGGTTCAACAGATTTCCTCCTCGGACAATGAAGTGCAGGCCCCAAGGTGTTCTAGAAACTTTTCAAGCAAGAGGTGTCTAGTCAATCAAGCTCCGAACCATCCCAACCTCCTTTGCATATCCACAAGTTAAGAATAGGCGATCCATAACTTGATGGTCCTCTTAACTCGGCATGCAAGTGACGCTGGTAATGGAGTGCAAACAATCCTTGAACAACTTTGTCATAAACCTTGGCTTGCACAAAAGCCTCATGGAGATCTCGACCTTCAGTAGGGCTATGTCATTCTAAACTGATCTACAACCTCTGATCAGGTTATCATCCCCAGATATAAACAATGTAGATAGGGTCGTGTAGTCCATCTAAGCAGTATTTATGACACCTAAATGTAAGCAGTATTTCAATAAACTTTTCATTGGGCGAGGAAATAGAGAGATCACTTTGGAAGATCTAGCTAGTATTGAAAGCTACTGGAATCCTGCAAGATATAGACGAATACAAAGGAAGTAATAGAGGAGGCTTTGAAGCCTATGACACCTGGGAAAGGTATAGGATCCGATGACAATGTTATAAAAGTATATAGAGTTCTAGGTGAGCGTGGTTTAACTGGGCTTACAAATATATCAACATTTTTTGGCGAAGCAAGAAAATGCTTGAAGAATGGAGGAGAAGCATCGTAGTACCTCTTTTTAAGGACAAACAAAACATTCAAAATTGTGTGAATTACATAGGTATCAAGCTGGTGAGTCATTTATGAAAATTTAGGAACGTGTGATCAACAGAAGGTTGGGCCAAGTTTTCAAAGTAAAAGAAAACCAATTCGGATTCAAGCCAACTTGCTCAACTATTGGAGTCATTCACTTGCTAAGGAGAACAATGGAGATTTATTGTAACATCCGAATCCTAACAAACCCGGCCCGATTAAGGTCTGTTTAACCCAATAAAGTTGTCGGTCGGTATTGGATGACTTATATCGATTAATTGGTCGTGAATCAAAAGACGTTCAGGCAAAATCGACTAAAAATCGGTCACTTTGTAATGCGCGCCGCGAAAAGCCGCAACGTAAATTCAGAAACTGCAAAACGAACCGAGACCATCATAATTTCTGATTCGACGAAAGAAGACCAACGGAATCGACCGTTCGTCAATCGGAGGCCGTTTGATATTTTTAAATCACGAAATTCAATCTTAAACAAAAACCGTATCCGAAAATTTCGGGTATTCGAAACCCGACCGGAAGTATATCAATATTATACTCATATCGATCGTCGTTCAGAGACGATCACATCGAGATATTGTGCGTCAAAATCCAAGGCCCGAGGTGCTCGTACGGTCGATTTTTAAGTATATTAAATAAAGAGATTTTAAAATATATATATATATAATAAAAATATTTTCAGCAGCAAACAGCTACTGTTGACAACAACCAAATTCCAGCCGTGGGTTTGTCTTCCCTCTTTCTCAGCGACTTTGCTTGACTCATTATAACACTTGGCATCCAAAAGACCCTTCCCTTGACTATATAAACACCAACATACCAAAACCCTTCTTATTCCCTCAAATCCTCTCAAATTTCCGTCGAGAGAAGAAAGGGAAGCTCTATTCTTCTCCTCAATCTGCAGCTATGTGCATGTGGAGATCTCTCAAATAGAAGAACTAATCAAGGGTATACTCCTCTCTTTCTCCTTTTATTCCAACGCTGCCTCTCTTCTCTTATCTTTTTCCCCTTCCTCCACTGTCCCTTTCTCCCTATTCCTTCCTCGACTCCAACGAAGGAGAGACTTCAGCCGTTAGAAATTCCAGCCAAAGAAAAGTGGGATACTGTTCTTGATGCTCTCATTTGGGTAGCTATTTTCTGCTCCAATTTCAGCCAAAGGAGCTGCTGGAAGCCCCTCTCTTGCTACTGATTTCTCCATCCAGCAGTTGGGGAAATTGCATGCAATTGCAGCCCCAAATTTCCAGCACTGCATGCACAGATCTAATCTCCAAAACGTGAGATTTCAAAGGTACCTCTCTATACCTCCATTTGCTGCCATGCATGCACATATCACTCATTCTTTTTGCTGCCATATATGAAGATTTTACATATTCCCTTTTACATGATTAAGAGAGAAGTTTGTGATCCATTCTACTGCACTTAAAATATGTATGGCTGGAACTACAAATTTCTAGAAATTACGTTTAAAAGAATGGAAACACTGATTTGAATAGAAATCGAAGATTTTTCTTAGCTTTAGATTGATCGAATAGGAATGAGTATCAAATGGGGATCTTGTCCAGCCACTGTAGAAGCATTTGCATGCAAGATTTAAGGTCAAATTAGGTACATTCCTTAATCTACACCTTGCTGCCATGCATGCATGTTACACTTGATCATATTTAAAATCCCCAACCATTCTTATTGCTGCCTACATAACTTATAGTGTGCACTATTTGAGTTTCATTTGGATGATATGTATAATCCTTTTCACCTTCTCTTTGTTGTCATTCATGAGTTTTAAAAAAAATCAATTCAAAACCTATTTCTTAGGCCACTGGTTTCCAGTTTCAAAAGTTAAAATTTTCAATAAATTGGCATGCAAATTTTTCCAGGCACAACATGATTGCAAGACAAAAAAAAATTTGTTTTATAAAAGTTAGAGATCAGTAACCTGGGTGACTTAACTATTCTCTTCAAAAGTATAAATTTGTGTATCTTCTGGCAATGAGTGGTATACAAATATATATTGAAACAAAAAATACAAGATTGCAACCTGCCTAAATCATAAAAATATATACATATAGTAGAGAATCTTCACGAAAATATGTATTTTATATTTTAATATGCCTTCTATTATATGCAGTCTATTATCTATTCGATATGTTTTCTTTGTTCAATTCGAACTAAAGTATGACTTGGTTAATCTCCTCCTATATATATATAAAAGAAAAAAAAAGAAGGGCTCAATACCCCTTTAATAAGTTGACTGAATATAACACTGCCATTTTGGTGCTGGCATTAACTTAAGTAGTAAAACATAAGATCTGTTAGTTATTAGTAAATTCATCTTTTGGTATGCTATACCATTTCTAGAGTTTTTCTGAGATGGAAATACAATCAATAGTGTTACACTTTTTCTTAGAATTAAAACGGTACTATTAAGACCTTAAGGTAACTAACAAATAATAGTCTCATTAAAATTTATGGCCTTTAAATAATGGCCCAACGACCTGTATCCATGGCATCCTGCCAATAGGGAGAGGGGCCTATCCTGCCAACTATTTCGCACTGCCAATTCAGAAACGAGCATAGAAATAACTTGCGTTGCATGTACATTGTGAGTTAGACGGAGTGTTGTCTCTTATAATTAAAATATTACACTTTGCTCTTATAGAAACAATCAAGTGATAAATCTAAATGGTAATTCTCAATCAATTGATCATTGATTATAATCATCTATATCTATTTGTTTATATCACTACAGGAAAGCTGTGACAAATAGTAGATCTATAAGTCATCTATAGGAGAAATTGAAAAGGGTCTGAGTAGTCAAGGAAGGAATGAAATAGTGAATCAGTGATAAAGTAATAATAATAGTGCTGGTCATGGTGACCTTTACACCTGACTGTGCGAGGGTGCGGTGACCCTCAACTGGGCGGGAGAATAGGAAGCCCAGTTAGGGCAGCGGCCGCTTAATGCGTGGGTCTAGGATCCCAGTCCCTTTTCCGTTTTTATGCAAGCTTGCAGTGTTTTTACGCCTCGTTGGGATCTCGACTTTAGACCAGTTATGCTGACCCTGTTTTAGGATACCCAGGCGGGGGATCCTTGGTTTTCAGTTTCACGTACGAGCTCGGTTGCTCGTTACCGGTCGGGCTGTTTCTAGAGCAACTTTTCCGGGAAGTCCCTCTCACCCGTCTCAGTGGCGTAGTTTGGGAGTAGACCTATCCCTCTATTGGACCGTCCTTCCAATTAGAGGGCGAGACGGAAGAGCCCTTGTGTTGGCTTCTTCACCGCTTGAGTTTTCTTTCGCCAACAGACTTGGCGATTCTACATCCAGATCATCCATATCTATATCTATATCTACATCATCGGGAGTTACATCAGAAAGAGAGTTATAGTCATGGTTTGGAGGAAATCACAATTTAAATTGAGATGATTAGAAGTGACTATAATCAGTTTTGAATTCCCTATAAAGATCACAGTTTAAGTTGAGTAAATGGAAGTGACTATAATCTGAATTCGAAATCTTAATAAGCTAGTGGACGTGTTGGGAACTTAGTTAGGATGCATTATACAACACCGCATGCCTACGGAGGCACCCCAGCCCTAAGACATTCCCCAAGTCTTAGAGTCATAGTGTAAGGTTTCACAAGAACCAAGACCACAGACTATCCATTAGACTTAAAAATTAAATAAATCATTATATCTTCTCATCTTATCTTTCCCATCATCAAAATAAAAAAATATGATCTTTGAGTAATATGAGAATAAAATATACATACTGATGATCAATTAGTCACCATCGAAATATATTTATGTGGGAAATGTGGGATAATGGCTGATCATGAGAAGTGCTTGCTAGAAATTTAGAAACCTTTTATATTTGCAAGTAGAAATAACTTTGAAATTTGAAATATTCCTGCCTCTCTACTTGCTTGCTTTTGGTCACAATAAATGCTTGTTATTTTTATATAAGTTTTTGGGAGGTACCAGCAACCGTTGACGCCTCTTCTTTCCTAACGTGTTTGGCAGGCAAACAACCTGCAGTTTAGTAGCAGTTTAGTGTCAGTAGCTATACATGCTTCCTGGAGATAAAGTATACACTAGACGGTATGATTTACTTTGTCTCAGTTTTTGTTCAATTTATAATGTATTATGTTTCTTTCTCTTCAGTCAGATTTTGGGATATTGTATGTACTGTCAGAGATTGGTACATGTTGTAAAATATATGGAAGTTAATGAAATAAGATTGGGTGATAATTGTTCTATGAGCTTGTGGTTAGGAATGTTAACGTGAATGTCTGATGTAATTATTTCATTCGCGAAAAATTTTCCCTGTACTTTCAGTTACTTAATGCGATAGTAATGAATGTTGTAACGCGAAATGTGTGATTAACGGGTACCCGGATCCTCGGGGGTTCACATTTATAGAGTTAAAAGGAAGAACCTCCATATGATTTTTATTGATCTGCAGAAGGTTTATGACTATGTTCCATGGGAGATATTGTGGAGAGTTTTGGAGAAGAGATAAGTGCATGTCCTATACATTAACCTCATAAAGGATATGAATGATAGGGCTTCATCTTGTGTATGGATCCGGTCAGGGAAAACTGACTATTTGGCATTAACATTGGTCTGCATCAAAGTTTAGCTTTAAGCCCATTTCTTATTACTTTCACTATGGACGAGTTGGCTAGTCACGTTCAGATTGAGATACCTTGGTGTATGTTATTCGCTGATGATATTGTGTCAATTGATGAGACTAAACATGGTGTAAATGAGAAGCTTAAGATCTGGAGACATGCATTAGAGACTAAAGGATTTCATATAAGTAGGGCTAAAGGCTGAATATATGGAATGCACTTTTGATGGAAGTAATGGTGAAGGAATCGAGGTGAAGATTGGTGACAATAAAATTCAGAAGAAAGTTTATTTTAGATACTCAAGATCTATTTTGCAACATGATGGAGAAATTGATCGAGACGTTAATCATAATAAATGCAGGTTGGCTAAAGTGGATAGGAGCCTCTACTGTTCTCTGTGATAAGAATGATAAGAAAGATCACTCAAAAATCAAAAGAAAATTTTACAAAACAGACATGAGACCTAGTATACTCTATAGATCTGAATGTTGGCAAGTGAACTATAGACATTTGCAGAGAATGGCAGTCGCAAAAATGAAAATGCTAAGGTGGATGTGTGGACATGCACGTAAAGATTGTATTATGAATGATGCAATTAGAAGGAAAGTGTAGTTCTGATCGAAGATAAGATGCGAGAAGACCACTTAAGGTGGTTTGACCATTTAAAAAAGAGGTCAGCTGATGCACAAGTTAGGAGATGTGAGTTTTGGGATGTTGAGCTGGTTAAGAGAGGGCGAGGATTCGAGGAAGGCCCAAGAAGTGTTGGAATGAGACAATCCGAAGGATCTTAGTTTTTTGGATCCAAGCCCGAGAATGACCCAAGATAGGTCTGATGGAGGCAAAGAATCCATGTAGCCGACCCTACTTAATGTGGGAAAAGCCTTTGTTGTTGTATCATAATATAATAAAATAATCCATATTCAATCAAACATTAAGCACCTTAGACTGCATTTTTTAAAGAAAAAAAATGAAAGATCATCAAAAAAATTGACCAAATCCAAATCGAGTACCCCCGCCCCCCAAATCTAAAACCGTGACTCCACTAAACGGTCCGACTAAACGACCTAATAGGCCATTTTTTTTGCAACAGTATGCAAGTTGAAGATAATTAAAGCAACAAAAACAGTAACTAGAACAAAATATAGATAAGTCTTAAGAATTACAAGGAATCAAACTATCATCATTGTAGGATTACGACTAGTTTTATACATCGTTTAAGGCATTCAGTTTCAGTATTTCGAGCCAGAACTACAAATATATTATTTATATTGATTGGAGAAGTATAAAGGTACTCAAGGAATGTATGGAAAAAATAGAGAAATGGTGCCTATTCTTAAAAATGACAATCTACCCATAATGTAATAAGAAAAATCTCAAAACATTGTAAATATTTGAAAAGTCAAATATGTATTTCAAAATGGTCAAAATGACCTCCCTACTCCATGGGAGAAGCTGCATATTTCTTTCTCACAAAATCTTGTAGTACAAGAACCTACTATAGGCCACAATCACAACTTTCTTACAAAATGTGAAGTGGAACTAAACTCACAACCCCATACTAAAGTAGGTTGATCTTTTCAATACATCCAATTATCTATATTGTCTCAACCCTTCATTATTTCAAAACCTAATATGTACATATAAAACATTGATGAACGATATGTGATCAAGTGCTGACTTATATGATAAAATATTAAAAATCAAATTTCAAGTTCAGCAAAGTAAAATAGAACTATGGGACATGTTAACCCCCTAGGATCCGGGTACCCGTTAATCACACATGTTGCATTACAACATTCATTTCTATCGCATTAAGTAACTGAAAGTACAGGGAAATTTTTCGCGAATGAAATAATTTCATCTGACATTCACAATCAACATTTATAACCACAAACATATAGAACAATGGTCACCAAACTCTTATTTCATTTCATTAACTCCCATATATTTTACATGTACAAAGTCTGACAGTACATACATTATATCCCAAAATCTGACTGAAGAGAAAGAAACGTAATACATTATACATTGAACAGAAACTAGCACAAAATAAACCATACCGTTGGGTATAAAATTCATCTTCTGAATCCATGTATAGCTACTGAACTGCAGGCTGTTTGCCTGCCAAGCGTGCAAGGAAGAAAAGGCGTCAGCGGTTGCTGGTACCTCCCAAAGACTTTTTAAAAAATTAACAGGCATTTATTATTCACAAAAGAAAGCAAGTAGAGAGGCATGAGCAACTCAAATTAAAATTTAATTCTACTTGCAATTGAAAAGGTTTTCCAAATTCTAGTAAGTACCTCTTATGATTAGCTATTATCCCAACATTTCCCACACGAGTATATTTCTATGGTGACTAATTGATCACAAGTATGATATTTTATTCTCATATTACATAGAGGTCATATTTGTGGATTTTGATGATGGAAAAGATAAGTTGAGAAGATATAATGATTTATTAACTTCTTAAGTCTAGTGGATAGTCTGTGGTCTTGGCTCGTGTGAAACCTCACACTATGACTCTAAGACTTGGGGAACATCTTAGGGTTGGGGGGCCTCCGTAGGCATGCGGTGTTGTGTAATGCATCCTAACTAAGTTCCCAACACGTCCACTAACTTAAAGGGATTTTGAATCAGATTAGTATCTTTTCCAGTTACTTAATTTTAATTATAATCCCTTAAAACCTTAAGTGCAACAGTCTCAGATGTAGCTTTAAATGGTATGGATATGGAGATGGATGATCTGGATGTAGTATCAATCCCTTCAAACCTTAGTGCAACAGTCTCAATTATAACTCTAAATGATATAGATATGGATGATGTAACATCGCCAAGTCTGTTGGCGAAGAAAAACTCAAGCGGTGAAGAAGCCAACAAAAGGCTCTTCCGTCTCGCCCTCTAATTGGAAGGACGGTCCAATAGAGGGATAGGTCTACACTCCCAAACTACGCCACTGAGACGGGTGAGAGGGACTTCCCGGAAAAGTCGCTCTAGAAAACAGCCCGACCGGTAACGGGCAACCGAGCTCGCACGTAAAACTGAAAAACCAGGATCCCCCGTCTGGGCATCCTAAAACAGGGTCAGCGGAACTGGTCTAAAGTCGGGATCCCAACGAGGCGTAAAAACACTGTGAGCTCACGTAAAAACCGAAAAGGGACTGGGATCCTAGACCCGCGCACTTGGCGGCCGCTGCCCAAACTGGGCTTCCTTTCCTCCGCCCAGGTGAGGGTCACCGCGCCCTCGCACGGTCAGGTGTAAAGTTCACCCTGACCGGCACTAATAGATATTAAACATCATTGATTGGCCGTCATTCTTACTTTCTTGACTTCTCAATTCTCTCAATTTCTTATGTGATTAACCTTTCAGAACCTTAGGTATTTGATCCCCAACTTAACATTAGATTATATTTATGGATCAATTCGTGGAGCTACTATTCGTAATGATCTTGTAAATCATTGATGACTTTATAAAAGAAGAGCATTGAGATTCTAATATTTGTATTCCATTTTTTTTTGTAATGTCCCTAATCTTTTATGAAAACTATCCCTTATTTAGTGATATGGCATTGATGAAATTTTAATGCAAACTAATTACTATGTGGACCTTATAATGTGCTCTAGCCACATACTAACAGTTAAACGACCACTCATCTTACTACTACTACGGCCATAGAGGAATTTTGAGCAGCTACAGATTATTTATTTTGCGATCACAGGAGCTATGGGTTAATACCACATTTTCTCGAAAAATGCTAGTAGTAGTAGGGATTTGATTTGATATTGATTTGATTTTGGCCTCTATAGTATTCTTTGTTTATAATCTCATTGTAAGGAATGACATATTAATTGATTGGTCATAGGGATATTGTCCACAGCTCATAGTACTGTATATGCCGAGAATAATACTTCACTTTGACCCAAAATATTCAGAAATAACATTTCCAGAATCTGATATTAGATTCCAAAAAAAACTGTATATATAGCATATATATATATATAGTACAGTATTTAACGTCTCCAGACTTTATAATTGAATTCTGAAAGGAAATATATAGTACTAGTATATTTTAGTTTTCACCTAACAGAATGGTCACGGCCCAAATTATGTGAATATAAGGAAATAATATTCGTATTATTAATCCACAGCAATACCTATTCAATACGGGAATCATCAAACCATGATCTTCCAATTTATATATATATATATATATATATATACAACTTAAAAATTTAACTTGCACACAGATACAGTGACATGAGTGTGTATGTTTATAGATATATTCAACTCACAATATATTTTAGTTTTCATCTAACAGAATGTATTGTTGTCTTTAATCGAGTTCACTGTCAGCTTATGCTCCCAATACAAGAGTTTAACAATCCATAATGAATAAAAATATAATGTCTATGCACACATCATAGCAAAAGTCTCAACTTTGAGCACGCCTAATATATCCAGACATGTATCAATTTTTTTTTTTATAGTATAGAGAATTGTTGCAGGGTGAATAATGAGTAGACTGTGACTCGTTTATGAAATCAATTCTCATAAATTTCTAGAACTTTTAGTCACGGTATGTAGGAACCAAGTATCTTTTACAATGATCAGAAAACCCCCGAAACCATTGAATAAATTGGATCTAGGCAAGGCATTTCCTGAAAAATTCAGTATCAGAAATTAACGTATTTATTTATTTATTTATTTATTTATTTTTAAAACATTATGGTAGAGAAAAGATTTTGGTGAAATCCTTTTGGGGCTTTTAAAAATTTATTCTAAGCTCCTTTAAGTAATCCATGGCATACAGAAAATTAAGGGAAATGTGCAAGTTCTCTCCACCGTAATTCACTGGATATTAGCACAAATTAGATATGAAGAAGTATCTTGTCATGTAAATAATTTGTATTACTAATGGAACATGAAATCATTGTCGTATGTATTATCTATATGCAAGCAAGTTACTTATAGTACTCATATGTACAGTTAAACAGAAGTAAAGCACCACTAAAGCACCACTGCATAACTCTGCACAGAAATTTCCAAAAAGAAGTTCAATATTGGTTGCAAATCATATGAAAATATATGGAGACAGTCAGAGATGGAAATAGGATTATACAAAAGATTTCACTCAGCATGCATGGCAGCACTAAAGAGGCTAAGGATTGTACAGAAAAACAAGTATAATAGGCATGCATGGCAGCAAAGTGGGGAAGGAGGTACCCTAGTTTTCCCCCAAATTGGGGATGAAATAAGGAGTAATAGCTCCCTGGAATGATGCTCCAAACTCCAACGACAGCAGCTTTGGATGTTGTTCCTACTGCAGTTGGAAAGAACAATTGCTTCAATGGACAACCATAATGGGTACTGCCCTTTGGAGAAGAAAACTCCAATCGCCAGCACTGCTGGAATTTCTCACAGCAGAGAAAAGGGAGAACAAAAGGGGGATTTGGGAGAGAAAGAAAGAAAGGAAAGGGAAGGGATTTGTACCATTCTATCCAAGATTGAAGAGGCCTCTTGCATGCAATAGGGAGAACTGCTGCAGATTCCAGAATTTTGGAGAGGAACAAGGAGGTCTCGGCTGGAATTCTGGGAGAAATTTGAGGCTTTTGGTCGGTATTTATAAGGGGAATGGGGGGCTTGGGTATTGACAAGTGTAATTAGCTATAACCCATGTGTAAAGAAGAGAAGAGGTCAAAGAGAGAGATAGAATAAGTGCTGCTGCTGTACAGACTGTCGTCTGTTTAGAGGAAAAAATATATTTTTTTTTCTTTTATTTGGCATACAAATGTTGCCCGAGTTCGCGCCTTGAGCCTCCTATTTTGACGCGAAATATCTTGTTTTGATCGTCTCTGAACGACGGTCAATATGAGTACAATGTTGATATACTTTCGGTCGAGTTTCGAATACCCGAAATTTTCGGATACGGCTTTTGTCTAAGACTAAATTTTGTAATTTAAAATATCTTATGACCTCCGATTGACGAACGGTCGATTCCGTTGGTCTCGTGTCATCGAATCGGATCTAATGACGGTCTCGGTTCGTTTCGCGGTTTCCGAATTTGCGTCGCGGCTTTTCACGGCGCGCGTTACGAAGGGACCGATTTTTGGTCGATTTCGTCCGAACGACTTTTGATTCATAATAAATTGACCGTTTTAAGTTGTTTAGCATTGACCAACAACGTTTTTGGGTTCATTAGACCCAAAATCGGACGACTTCGGGTTTGATTAGAAACCAGATGTTACAAATATAAAAACCTCAAAGGGAGTCTCGTCCTCGAGACTCGAGTTAAGGCTTATTAGGTGTCTGGTTGGAATTTCATGTCCATAAAAACCTCAAAGGGTTTCGAACCCATAAAAACCTCAAAGAGAAAACAAGCCATATATTTATAATGTATCTAATTACGAAAGCTTGTTTTGTTGACTACATCAGAATAGCTGTGTGTATCGTGTCCGCATGTCGGCTTCGGTCTCCCACGTCGCCTCTTCGACGCCGTGTCGATGCTACAACATGTTGACCAATGGAATCTCTTTACTGTGAAGCTTCTTCATATCACGGTCAAGTATCTGCACTGGCCTTTCCTCGTACGTTAAGTAAGGCTCTATGTCAAGATTCTCGTAACTGATGATGTGCCGAGGGTCGTGCACATACTTTTTCAAATTGGATATATGGAAGACATCATGGATAGCTGAAAGATGTGGAGGAAGAGTTACTCGGTAAGCAACCTTCCCCACTCTAGCCAGAATCTTGAACGGTCCAACATATCGTGGCGCCAACTTGCCACGAACACCGAATCTCTGCACTCCCTTCATGGGAGATACACGAAGAAATACTCAATCTCCCACCTGTAAATTACAGGGATGTCATTAGTATAAGGTTTAACTAATTTTGCAAAAGGAGTAATAGGAAAGTATTGGATACCTGAAACTTCAAATCTTTTCTCCGACGGTCTGCATAACTCTTCTGGCGGTTCTGTGTCGTCAGAAATCTTCGTCTTACGAGATCAACAGCTCTCGCGGTCTCTTCCAGGAGATCTACGGAATAGAGAGCATGATCACCTACCTCATGCAAACTTAAAGGTATAAGACATCTCCACCCGTATAGGACTTCGAATGGTACCATGCTGATATTGGAATGATAGCGGTTGTTATACGTGAATTCTGCTAATGGCAGATGGTCCTTCCAGGACCTTTTCTACTTCAAAGTGCATGCGCGAAGTAGGTCCTCAAGCGTCTGAATGGTGCGCTCACTCTGCCCATCTGTCTGAGGATGGTATGCAGAACTCATCTTCCGCTCTGTCTGTAGTGCTGACATTAACTGATGCCAATAATGAGATGTAATTCTTGAATCCTTGTCAGACACCACCTCATGTGGCATACCATATACCCTAATGATGTTATGCACATACGGCTTGGCCAATCTGGATGGAGTGTAAGTCGTGTTGACAGGTATGAAATGAGCTGACTTGGTCAACCTATCAACAACAACCCAAATGGAATCATGACCACCCGGTGTCTTTGGTAATCCTGTGACAAAATCCATAGAGATGCTCTCCCACTACCACTCGGGAATGGGGAGAGACTGCAATAATCCTGGTGATCTCCTGTGCTCAGCCTTGACCATCTGACAGGTCATGCATCTGCTGACATGTAGCGCCACATCGCGCTTCATTCCATCCCACCAGAAATGTCGGCGCAGATCACGGTACATCTTCGTGCTACCTGGATGGGTCGATAACCGTGATCTGTGTGCCTCATCAAGAATATCTCTACGTAACTGCTCGTCGTTAGGCACAACGACTCGACCCGCCTTCCATAAAATAGACTCTGTCACAACAAAATTATCAACCTCGTCCTTGACAGCGCGCATGTATCAGTCTCGAATCTAAGGATCTGTCTTCTGGCCTTCGACAATGCGATCCCACAAACTACTGAATCGTGGAGGCACGGCAGTAAAAATGGATGCGCTCTCCTGAGGATGCCAATCAGTCAAAGATGCGAGCATATACCACGTATATAGCCAGTTCGTCTTACCATCAGCATGCGCTCTCCTGCTGAGTGCATCAGTCACCGCGTTTCCCTTACCGGAATGGTAAGAGATTGTGCAATCATAATCCTTCAGCAATTCGAGCCATCTGCGTTATCTCATGTTCAACTCTTTCTGATCAAAGATGTACTTCAGACTCTTGTGGTCTGTAAAGATCTCGATATTCACCTTATACAGATAGTGGCGCCAGATCTTCGAGGCGAAGACAACTGCCGCCAACTCCAATTCATGTGTGGGGTAGTTCCGCTCGTGCGGTCTCAACTGCCGTGATGCGTAAGCAATCACATGTCCTTTCTACATCAACACTGCTCCTAGACCTTTTCCAGATGCATTTGTATAAACTGCATAATCCTGAGTGCCTGAAGGAAGAGCAAGAATAGGTGTCGTCGTCAATCTCTCCTTCAGTGTCCTGAAGGCTTGTTCACATGATTCATTACAAATGAATGGAACTCCCTTCTGCGTCAATCGTGCCAAAGGACGAACGATGCGTGAAAATCCATTGATAAAGCGTCTGTAATAACCTGCTAGCCCAAGGAAGCTCCGAATCTGCGTGACAGTCTTGGGCTGCTCCCAAGATATAACTGCATCTATCTTCGCAGGATCAACTGCAATGCCTGCTCCAGAAATGACATGCCCGAGAAACGAGACCTGAGATAACCAAAACTCACACTTGCTCAACTTGGCATATAGCTTGTGCTCTCGCAATGTGTCCTAAACAATTCGTAGATCATTCGCATGATCCCATTCATTCCGTGAGTAGATGAGCACATCATCTATAAACACTACCACAAATTTGTCCAAGTATGGACGGAAAATCCTGTTCATCATATCCATAAATGCTGCAGGTGCATTGGTGAGCCCAAACGGCATCACCACAAACTCGTAGTGTCCATAGCGAGTCCTGAAGGCTGTCTTCGGAATGTCCGACTCGCGAATCCTCAGCTGATGGTAGCCTGAGCGAAGATCGATCTTCGAGAAAACCAAAGATCCCTGGAGCTGGTCAAACAAATCATCGATACGTGGCAAAGGATAACGGTTCTTCACCGTTCTCTTGTTCAGCTGCCTGTAATCAACACACAGTCTTTTGGATCCATCCTTCTTCTTGATAAATAGAACCGGAGCACCCCAAGGTGAAGTGCTCGGTCTCACGAATCCTAAGTTAAGTAACTCCTTTAATTGCACCTTTAGCTCTCTTAACTCAAAAGGTAACATACGGTAAGGAGTCATCGAGATCGGCTGTGTTTTTTATAGTAATGTGATCTCAAACTTAATCTCTCTCTCAGGAGGTAATCCTGGTAGCTCATCAGGAAACACATCTGGGTATTCTGAAGACAACCGTCTTTCTAAAGAAATCAACAAGTGTATGATGAGCGGATAACCAATCTATGCCTAGAATCAAGTCGAACTCATCAAACTGCAGAAGTAGACGATCTGCGAGCATCTCGTGTCCGTCAATAAGTATGGGCAATTGCCTGACTATCAGGGATATGACAAATAACTGGCCACCTGGCCCTTGAATGTGATATAGAGAAGAGAGAGTCTCTGCGACTCTACCTAAAGAAACTAGTAGTTTCGAAACAAGAAAAGGATGTGTCGCACCAGAATTAAATAGATCATGGAAAGGTTGATAAGAGTAGTCATCATGTGTGCTAGTTGGTTAGTCATCTCCTAGTCTGGTCGGGATGACATGGCTCTGCATGAGAACCATTTTTAGTCATAAAATCGATGGTTCGCAGATAATATGATATATGCTTTTCTCTTCTTGGGATATAATATGAAAGTTAATGAAATTGGTGACAACTGTGGTATTTGAATATGAATGTCATATTTCCCTTTTCAGACTTACGACAAGTCAGAAGACTGTCGTTATCTGAGAACTTAATGCGATCGGAATTAAAATACCGCGAATGTGTGTATCGGGGTACCACTGCTCTGATACCAAACTGTTAACCCCCTAGGATCCGGGTACCCGTTAATCACACATGTTGCATTACAACATTCATTTCTATCGCATTAAGTAACTGAAAGTACAGGGAAATTTTTCGCGAATGAAATAATTTCATCTGACATTCACAATCAACATTTATAACCACAAACATATAGAACAATGGTCACCAAACTCTTATTTCATTTCATTAACTCCCATATATTTTACATGTACAAAGTCTGACAGTACATACATTATATCCCAAAATCTGACTGAAGAGAAAGAAACGTAATACATTATACATTGAACAGAAACTAGCACAAAATAAACCATACCGTTGGGTATAAAATTCATCTTCTGAATCCATGTATAGCTACTGAACTGCAGGTTGTTTGCCTGCCAAGCGTGCAAGGAAGAAAAGGCGTCAGCGGTTGCTGGTACCTCCCAAAGACTTTTTAAAAAATTAACAGGCATTTATTATTCACAAAAGAAAGCAAGTAGAGAGGCATGAGCAACTCAAATTAAAATTTAATTCTACTTGCAATTGAAAAGGTTTTCCAAATTCTAGTAAGTACCTCTTATGATTAGCTATTATCCCAACATTTCCCACACGAGTATATTTCTATGGTGACTAATTGATCACAAGTATGATATTTTATTCTCATATTACATAGAGGTCATATTTGTGGATTTTGATGATGGAAAAGATAAGTTGAGAAGATATAATGATTTATTAACTTCTTAAGTCTAGTGGATAGTCTGTGGTCTTGGCTCGTGTGAAACCTCACACTATGACTCTAAGACTTGGGGAACATCTTAGGGTTGGGGGGCCTCCGTAGGCATGCGGTGTTGTGTAATGCATCCTAACTAAGTTCCCAACACGTCCACTAACTTAAAGGGATTTTGAATCAGATTAGTATCTTTTCCAGTTACTTAATTTTAATTATAATCCCTTAAAACCTTAAGTGCAACAGTCTCAGATGTAGCTTTAAATGGTATGGATATGGAGATGGATGATCTGGATGTAGTATCAATCCCTTCAAACCTTAGTGCAACAGTCTCAATTATAACTCTAAATGATATAGATATGGAAGATGTAACATCGCCAAGTCTGTTGGCGAAGAAAAACTCAAGCGGTGAAGAAGCCAACAAAAGGCTCTTCCGTCTCGCCCTCTAATTGGAAGGACGGTCCAATAGAGGGATAGGTCTACACTCCCAAACTACGCCACTGAGACGGGTGAGAGGGACTTCCCGGAAAAGTCGCTCTAGAAAACAGCCCGACCGGTAACGGGCAACCGAGCTCGCACGTAAAACTGAAAAACCAGGATCCCCCGTCTGGGCATCCTAAAACAGGGTCAGCGGAACTGGTCTAAAGTCGGGATCCCAACGAGGCGTAAAAACACTGTGAGCTCACGTAAAAACCGAAAAGGGACTGGGATCCTAGACCCGCGCACTTGGCGGCCGCTGCCCAAACTGGGCTTCCTTTCCTCCGCCCAGGTGAGGGTCACCGCGCCCTCGCACGGTCAGGTGTAAAGTTCACCCTGACCGGCACTAATAGATATTAAACATCATTGATTGGTCGTCATTCTTACTTTCTTGACTTCTCAATTCTCTCAATTTCTTATGTGATTAACCTTTCAGAACCTTAGGTATTTGATCCCCAACTTAACATTAGATTATATTTATGGATCAATTCGTGGAGCTACTATTCGTAATGATCTTGTAAATCATTGATGACTTTATAAAAGAAGAGCATTGAGATTCTAATATTTGTATTCCATTTTTTTTTTGTAATGTCCCTAATCTTTTATGAAAACTATCCCTTATTTAGTGATATGGCATTGATGAAATTTTAATGCAAACTAATTACTATGTGGACCTTATAATGTGCTCTAGCCACATACTAACAGTTAAACGACCACTCATCTTACTACTACTACGGCCATAGAGGAATTTTGAGCAGCTACAGATTATTTATTTTGCGATCACAGGAGCTATGGGTTAATACCACATTTTCTCGAAAAATGCTAGTAGTAGTAGGGATTTGATTTGATATTGATTTGATTTTGGCCTCTATAGTATTCTTTGTTTATAATCTCATTGTAAGGAATGACATATTAATTGATTGGTCATAGGGATATTGTCCACAGCTCATAGTACTGTATATGCCGAGAATAATACTTCACTTTGACCCAAAATATTCAGAAATAACATTTCCAGAATCTGATATTAGATTCCAAAAAAAAACTGTATATATAGCATATATATATAGTACAGTATTTAACGTCTCCAGACTTTATAATTGAATTCTGAAAGGAAATATATAGTACTAGTATATTTTAGTTTTCACCTAACAGAATGGTCACGGCCCAAATTATGTGAATATAAGGAAATAATATTCGTATTATTAATCCACAGCAATACCTATTCAATACGGGAATCATCAAACCATGATCTTCCAATTTATATATATATATACAACTTAAAAATTTAACTTGCACACAGATACAGTGACATGAGTGTGTATGTTTATAGATATATTCAACTCACAATATATTTTAGTTTTCATCTAACAGAATGTATTGCTGTCTTTAATCGAGTTCACTGTCAGCTTATGCTCCCAATACAAGAGTTTAACAATCCATAATGAATAAAAATATAATGTCTATGCACACATCATAGCAAAAGTCTCAACTTTGAGCACGCCTAATATATCCAGACATGTATCAATTTTTTTTTTATAGTATAGAGAATTGTTGCAGGGTGAATAATGAGTAGACTGTGACTCGTTTATGAAATCAATTCTCATAAATTTCTAGAACTTTTAGTCACAGTATGTAGGAACCAAGTATCTTTTACAATGATCAGAAAACCCCCGAAACCATTGAATAAATTGGATCTAGGCAAGGCATTTCCTGAAAAATTCAGTATCAGAAATTAACCTATTTATTTATTTATTTATTATTTTTTTTTTAAAAACATTATGGTAGAGAAAAGATTTTGGTGAAATCCTTTTGGGGCTTTTAAAAATTTATTCTAAGCTCCTTTAAGTAATCCATGGCATACAGAAAATTAAGGGAAATGTGCAAGTTCTCTCCACCGTAATTCACTGGATATTAGCACAAATTAGATATGAAGAAGTATCTTGTCATGTAAATAATTTGTATTACTAATGGAACATGAAATCATTGTCGTATGTATTATCTATATGCAAGCAAGTTACTTATAGTACTCATATGTACAGTTAAACAGAAGTAAAGCACCACTGCATAACTCTGCACAGAAATTTCCAAAAAGAAGTTCAATATTGGTTGCAAATCATATGAAAATATATGGAGACAGTTAGAGATGGAAATAGGATTATACAAAAGATTTCACTCAGCATGCATGGCAGCACTAAAGAGGCTAAGGATTGTACAGAAAAACAAGTATAATAGGCATGCATGGCAGCAAAGTGGGGAAGGAGGTACCCTAGTTTTCCCCCAAATTGGGGATGAAATAAGGAGTAATAGCTCCCTGGAATGATGCTCCAAACTCCAACGACAGCAGCTTTGGATGTTGTTCCTACTGCAGTTGGAAAGAACAATTGCTTCAATGGACAACCATAATGGGTACTGCCCTTTGGAGAAGAAAACTCCAATCGCCAGCACTGCTGGAATTTCTCACAGCAGAGAAAAGGGAGAACAAAAGGGGGATTTGGGAGAGAAAGAAAGAAAGGAAAGGGAAGGGATTTGTACCATTCTATCCAAGATTGAAGAGGCCTCTTGCATGCAATAGGGAGAACTGCTGCAGATTCCAGAATTTTGGAGAGGAACAAGGAGGTCTCGGCTGGAATTCTGGGAGAAATTTGAGGCTTTTGGTCGGTATTTATAAGGGGAATGGGGGGCTTGGGTATTGACAAGTGTAATTAGCTATAACCCATGTGTAAAGAAGAGAAGAGGTCAAAGAGAGAGATAGAATAAGTGCTGCTGCTGTACAGACTGCCGTCTGTTTAGAGGAAAAAATATATTTTTTTTTCTTTTATTTGGCATACAAATGTTGCCCGAGTTCGCGCCTTGAGCCTCCTATTTTGACGCGAAATATCTTGTTTTGATCGTCTCTGAACGACGGTCAATATGAGTACAATGTTGATATACTTTCGGTCGAGTTTCGAATACCCGAAATTTTCGGATACGGCTTTTGTCTAAGACTAAATTTTGTAATTTAAAATATCTTATGACCTCCGATTGACGAACGGTCGATTCCGTTGGTCTCGTGTCATCGAATCGGATCTAATGACGGTCTCGGTTCGTTTCGCGGTTTCCGAATTTGCGTCGCGGCTTTTCACGGCGCGCGTTACGAAGGGACCGATTTTTGGTCGATTTCGTCCGAACGACTTTTGATTCATAATAAATTGACCGTTTTAAGTTGTTTAGCATTGACCAACAACGTTTTTGGGTTCATTAGACCCAAAATCGGACGACTTCGGGTTTGATTAGAAACCAGATGTTACAGGACAAGCATGAAGACTTAAATGTATTTTACTTCAAATAATATCGTATTCATTAAGAAGAAAGGATTGATGAAGATGTTAGATATGAATTCAATATAAGTTAGCTGAAATGAAAAGAAGATGCAACTATTCATTATGCCAGAGAGATACTAAAAACATTTGAAAGTAAAATTAAGATCTGCCATATTATATATGGTTGTGTTGCCACGTGAACCAGAGGCACGATGATGTTGGTAGAATTACACAAAGAAGCAAGTGAGGATGAAGCTATAAAAAATGGTGTACTAGTAATATGAATATGATAGAAGGGTTTTTGAGTCTTAAAAGAAGAAGAAATGAAAGAAACATGATCAAGGTGACTAGAATATAGAGAAGTCAATCAATGCCTTATCTCCAAAGGTTTGAGAAGGTACGGAAGCCAAGCATGACAAAAAAGGTCAAGAAGAAACCAATAAGCATAAGCCAACTTACATAGATCTGAGCACAGACCCAGGATAGATTTAATAAGGTGACAAATCTGCAGGTCACCAATCCCACTTAATGAGGGAAAAGACATGATTTTGACTTCGGTAAAATAGGCCTGCTGCATGCAGATATTACTGTTTTTGATGCAGATATACTGTAGTTGAATATCCAACTAAATAGCACATTCAAATGAAAACTTAATAGAGTAAATATGCCATTGCCAAGAAAATGTCCCAAATTCTTATATTTACGATAGCTAAAAGGATCCCAATATTTCACAATCTTTAATAGCAAACCAACTGCCAAGTTTATCGTTTATAATTCCTTTGCATCCATTGCATAATATTCAGAATTGTAAATGATAAAACAAGTATATTCACCTGATTGTGTGGCATTGAACCATTGAAACCAAGCATGAAGACGAACAAAAGCACGCTCCAAAAATGCAGATATCTTGATGCTTTCAAATTCATTGAACGAACCATTTTCCACACCTCTTAATATGTCTGGAACAAAAAATTACTAAAAATTATATCGAGTATAACCTAGAAAGAAACTTTTTTAGAGACTCCCCACTCAACATCTAGAGAACAAGATGGGAATTTCAAGTCCAGATTGGCATCCACCATTGCAAAATTATATAAGCTCAGCCATCTTACCCCGGATAACAAGGAAGAGAGTAGGTGGATTTCCATTTGTTGGGTACTGAAGAACGAATTCCGCTGGAACCTTGCTGCAAAGTTAGAAGAAACATCTAAAATCGATTCAAAATAAAAAATACTTTTAAGTGTTTAGCCCGCTGTTGCAATAGTCGGTCAACTATTCGACCCGACTATGACGCGCGGGGGATCGCCGACTGAATAACCAAAGTTGGTGAATAGTCAGTCCAATTATCCAGCCGACTGATAGACTATTCAGCCTATTGCAACAAAAATTTTCAAGCATAGCAGCATATGACTTTTTAAGCATCAGTATAAATTTATAAGAATATATGTATCAGATATAAATTTTATATTTAAAATAATAAAAAACATAAGCGAATAACTCCAAGTAGTCGCATCAATACCATTATTCTTTATTCAGTGATCCATCCAATTGCCTATTGAATACCAACTTTTGCAACACTGGTGTTTACAACACTCCCTGCATAGAGATGCAAATACCTTAAAGCTTCAGCACCCAAAATTTGTTCACGTGGAAGCCATCCATCCACATTAAGAAGATCGAGCCAATGCCCAAGTATGTCCAAGCAAATATCAAGATCCCAACGCCTAAAAAGAAGATGAAACTAAATGGTTGTGCACATTCTTAAGGCATTGAAAAAAGAGACTCATTGAGAAACAACCCACCAAATCAGCATCTGATGGAAGCCCTCATCCCATAAGAATCCTCGAGGAAAGTAAGACCTGCTAGGAGTAGCAGTAAATAGTTCAGCCGGCCAATAAAGTACATAGTTATTCCCATTTTTTGACTGCAAAATAAAAAAAACTGTGGTATCAACTTCTTCATACGAGGAAAATTCATAAAAATGCAGAGTAAAATAAAAATGAATAAATGTTCACCCATTTCAAGTCTACCATGCATGTTATTCTACGCTACAAAGTGAGTGCATATTGCATAGATTTTAGCATTGATACAGTGCAGAGACAGAGGCAGGTAGTATTCATGGCACGAGATGTAGTCATGCCGAGCCAGTTAGTGACGTCGGTTACGAATTGCACTCAAGAGTTGGTTTTACTTTTCCAGACAAACCAGCTCATGCAAACTCACAGTGACCTCGTCGATGTAAGCTGTTCAAGTATTAGAGGATTAAATATCGGATCTTCAATCATCCAGTCAAAACGACCCAACATAGACCCACTTCCTGAACCACCCGTTTGAGCTGTTCCAAAAAATAAAGCTCAAAGATAGGACTTGGCTTGTCCAGCCAAACCCAGATCGGACAGCATCACTCAACTTGAGAAGCAGAGGAATTCTAGACCCAACTCCATGAAAGTACCAGTTAGAAAATGGTTTCATTATATCAAAAGATGGTATCCTAGCCCCCCCCCCCCCCCCCCCCCTAGGCCCCGTTTGTTTCCTTGGAAAGGAATTACAATGGAACCCAACTCCACGAAAGTACCAGTTAGAAAATGGTTTCTTTATAGACCCAACTCCAAAAAATAAAGCTCAAAGATAGGACTTGGCTTGTCCAGCCAAACCCAGATCGGACAGCATCACTCAACTTGAGAAGCAGAGGAATTCTAGACCCAACTCCATGAAAGTACCAGTTAGAAAATGGTTTCATTATATCAAAAGATGGTATCCTAGCCCCCCCCCCCCCCCTAGGCCCCGTTTGTTTCCTTGGAAAGGAATTACAATGGAACCCAACTCCACGAAAGTACCAGTTAGAAAATGGTTTCTTTATATTAAAAAATGGCATCCTAGGCCCCCCTCAAGGTTGTAAAAGTCGGTAGTCGGTCGGTCGAGTCACTAACTAAGGATTAATAGATAGTCGGACGACTAATCTGATTTAACTGGACTTTAATTGGCTTTGAATTTTATAATTATTTTAGAAATATAACTTATTTTTATACATACATTAACATAGATTTTGTATACGTTTATACTGTCATAATAAAATAAAATAAGTAATTGAATTTAAATAGAACAAAAGCATATTATATTAAGTTTGCTTATAAAAAATAAAAACTTAAAATAATATGGTATCTCCAAGCGAAAATTGGTCAACTAGTGTGCCTAATCGAAATTAGTCGGTACTCGGTCGGCCATCTCACTGACTAGACTAGTCGGACCTACTACTCGGGCCAGTCGGACGACTTTTACAACACTGGCCCCCCTTATGCCCCGTTTGTTTCCTTGGAAATGAATTACAATAGAATGGAATCACGACAAGAATGGAAATAACAATGGAATTGAAAGGAAAATATTTTTCCATCCCATTGTTTGGTTCATATCAGGAATTAAAATAGTTAATATAAGACGCATTCCTTTCTTATGTTTGGAAGGAGAAAAGAATATAAAGAAATTAACATTTCTTTTGATAAATTCGTTAAGTATAAAATAGAATCGGTATCCTCCATCATATCTTTTTCATATAAGTGATATATTTGATATAAGGAATCAATAGTTAAATTGAAATGGATACTATTGTGATATATCTTTTTCATGTAATTGATACATCTTCATCAATATGTGCTAGAACATTTTGTAACCCTATCCTAAAAAAAATTAAAAATGGTATTGGTATCCTCATCTGCGAAAAAATAAAAATGCATATCAATGTCCGTATACGTATAAAATATGTCCATATCCTAAAAAACTGAAATATATTTTTTGAGGAAATATGGGGTGTACACCATGAAGATGTACACCCTAACTTGGAGAATATATTCCTTAGTGTTTGCAAAGAATGGAATCCCAATTCCTGGTTACCTAGGAATGGTTATTCCCATGTATAGGGGAATCAGATTTTCATTATAATCGTTATTCCTGCCTTAATATGATCTAAGAACCATAGGAATGGAACCGACAGAGGAATTTTTATTCCATTCCCCCCTCTATTCTAATGTAACAAGAGGGGTCGTAATAGATGAAATAGATGATTCTAGGGTTAGGGTAGCACAATGTAGACTGTTGGAGTATTTGGTTATGCGCAACTTGAGTTGTAGATGGGTAAATGGATACCTCTAGGATCCATTTACCCCATCCATGTGTTTAGTCCCACATCTACCAGTGGTGGGACTTGGAGGCTCTGTGGAGGTTATATAAGGAAACCCAGACCTCATGTATCCATTGAGAAAAAGCAATGAAGCATATGGCCCTTTGAGGCCTTCTCCCATGGTTTCATCCGCTCCTTAGGGAGTAGGGATCCACGTGAATCCCGATGTTCCAATGTTTAATGTTCCTATCTCCGATATTTGCTTCCACATTCCTATTTTCTAATAGAGACATCATAGAAAATAAAAGATAACAGTACCTTGAATGGGTTACAACTCATAGCACCCAACACTCTCCTCCAAGCAAGAGCATATATATCAACCATGTTCAGCTTGTTACATCTTTGAAATTTAGCATGGGCAAAAGACCTGTTAGATATATCAATCATATGATCCTTTGAAGCTATGCTGAGGTGTGTGCTGTGCAGTAACCCTTTTTGTATCAGATATTGGCTGTAATGATAGTCAATTCTCACATGCCTCATGTGCTCAAAGAACATGTGATTATTGGCTATATGCATGGTTCCTCTGTTGTCACATCCATAACTCCAATATTGGTGACTTGTAAAACAGTAAGTACATATGGAATACATACTAAGTATGTTGTTGCATGGGTGCAATGTAGCCGCTTCACCGATACACTAAAGCGAGAATGCACGGCCTATTTCTCGTTCCTCCAAGTAATCTGATGGCCTACCAAGTACATACAAAAACCAGTAGTGGAATTCATATCCAATAGATTTCCCACATAAACAACATTAAAGTAGGATCTGAGATCCATAGTGATCGCCCTCCCATGAACATTAATCCCCTTCATGAAGAAGACTTGATGTACCTTAGAAACATCACATGTGCACCACAATGGGCACGAGTAGGACAGTCCATGAACTGACTAAATGTACCAACTGTAAGCAACATATCTAGACTAGTGATGGTAAGATATAGCAGCTTTCCAACCAATCATCTGGAGCAGTTTATGTCTCCAATCTCTCCAGATGTGTAATTACGTGACTTGGGATCCACCAGGAATCGAGTTGACTTGATCCCAACATCCTAATCTCCCCTAGTATATCGGACGCATACATCCTCTGGAACATAATCGAACCTTGTCTATAGAGAACGATCTCAATCCCAAGGAAGTATCGCTTTGGTCAAAGATCTTTGATACCAAAGTGTTCTGTTAGTTAATTCTTTAATTCCATAATGCCTTGTGAGTCATCACTAGTGAAGACGATGTCATCCACATACACCAATATGGCAGCAGTGTTGTTTCCTGTCCTCCATAAAGTGAGGAAAAGTTTGATAAGGATCTCAAGAGTCCCATAAACACATCTGACAACTTCTAGAACCAGGCCAAATGACTTTGCTTACCATAAATGGCATTCTTCAGCAAATATATCTACAGCTGCTTCCATTGAGACTCAAAGCCAGGACGTATATAGAGAACTTCGTATAGGTTGTTGTAGAGAAAGATATTCTACACATCGAGTTGGTGAAGAGGTCAAACAATCCATACTATTACTAAAACAAGGATCTATGCTATCAAAAGACATGACAAGAGAAAGTGTCAAAAAAAAGTCAACAACGTATCTGTCTGTGTAAAGCATTCGACATTGTTATAAAATATGAAGAATGCGGAAGCAAACATGGAAAAGATAAAGAAAAAAATAAGAACGCGGGATTTTAACGTGGAACCCTACTCCGTGAGGAGCGGGATGAAACCACGGGAGAAGCCCTCAAAGGGGCGTATGTTTCATTGCTTTTTCTCAATGAGTACAGGAGGTCTGGGGCTCCTTATATAGCCTTCCCAGAGCCTCCAAGTCCCACCACTGGTCCATGTGGGACTAAACACTGGATGGGGTAAATGGATCTTCTCCAGGATCCATTTACCCTGCCACAACACAATAGGCGCATACAACTTATACTCCAACACTCCCCCTCAAGCTGGAGCATGCAATGCTCAGTTTGGACAAACAGAAAGAAACTCAACGCTACAGGACACTACGGACAATATCAACCCAACACGCACATTGCTGCAGTCGAGGACGTTGCTTCTCATGTCGTGCAGGTGAGGAGGACGAACGGGCTGGAGTGTGAGTCAACTGAAGACTCGGAATCTGACCATCGAGTCTGAACTTGCGCCTGAAGTCTCCTCGTCGGAGAACTGGGTCTCTCCCATCTGGCTCAGAGAATGGTGCACTGCTCTGGTGTACCTATGATACCACATGAAAACCCTTGCCCTAAATGGCATAGGGAATGGTCCTCTGCTCTGGAGTCCCTATGGCTCACATGAAAACTCTGGCCTGACAACAAGAAGAATGATGGGGACCTCTGACAATGATGGCGACATATGCTCATCTGACAATGACTGCACACTTGTGTGTGTCTGAAACTGGACTCGGAAGACAATCGTCGAGTCTGAACAACTGTAGAGTCTGGAATCTGGATGGTCTGGAAATCGGTATGTGGCATCTGAATCTGGAACACAAGACCTGTGACTCTACATATACTCCCCCTTTCTCCCATACTTGTCGGAAAACGAACATCGACAAAGTTGGGAGAAGACAAGATAGAAGGGGAAAACAAAAAACCACTTAGCCGATTACACATTTGTCGGCTTTCAAAACATTTTTTTTCAAACATTTTTTTAAGCCGTTGTTTTTTTTCCGGCTTTTCATCAATTTTTTTTAAATAAGCCGTTTCAACAAATTTTTTTTAACGGCTTTTCTTTCCAACATTTTTTTACTTGCGCACGGCTTTTTCTTGTGCGCGCCTTTTTAAAAAAAATTGTACTTCGCGGACTCCCCTCTCTTTTCCTTTTTTTTCAGCCCCTTAGGCTTTACAACGAAAGCAAAACAGTAAAAAAAACACGGATGGCCCACAAGGCCGTAACCCTATTTTGGGTTTCCCCCATTTTTAAAAAAAACATTCAACCCGCTTGGGCGAAGCCCATTTTGGGCTTAAGAACTGGACACACACCCCCTTTTTTTTAATAAAGAGAGCCAACCGGCCCTTTGATCCGCAGAGTCCTAGGGTTCCAATATTGGGAACCCTTCCTATCGCAACCCCGATGGGGCTCTTCACTTCCGCGCCGCTAGGGACTTGGGGAGATCGCCGCCTGCGCCCGAAGATTCAGGGGGTGGCAAGGGCCCGCCGCCTGGGCCGTCTGTATGACGTACGCCGCCTCGCGCACAAGGAGGCGATGCGCCTGGAGTTGCAGCCTTGGAAGCTCCTGCAAGATGAAGCTTCTGTAGTCGATGAAGGTCTCCACCGCCGCCTGCTCGAAGGTCCCACCGCCTGGACTTGCGTTGCCAACTGGATCGCCTGAGAGGAGGTCGCGAGGAGGAGAGGAGGCAAGCTCGGCTTGGATTGCGTCGCCGGCGTGAGGTGGAAGCGCCGGAGGACCTCGAGCCGTCGCCGCATGTGCGGTCTGGATCTGGAGCGGAGGTGCGGTGAGCGAGAAGGAGGCTCGTGTGCCTGGAGGTGCGCGAGGAGGGCATGATCTCGCGCCGCTTGGAGGAAAACTGGGGGCTACGTAGCAGCTAGGAGCGCTTCATTCTGGTGAGATAATCGCCCGAGGGCTGGAGACGAGAATAGGGGTTCCCATGAAACCTTAGAAATCAAACAGAAACCAAACGCTTGATGTTGGTGCCCCCGCAAGGCATTGCCTGGCTGGAGATGCTCCAGGACACTTGCAGAACTTCAAATAATGACTATCAATACTCAGAATGATCTTCAAGAATCTCAAAAAAAACGAATCTCGAACAATAAAAATAAATCTCAAGAACAAATCCTTGAGAATCGAAACCGCTCTGATACCATGTTATAAAATATGAAGAATGCGGAAGCAAACATGGAAAAGATAAAGAACAAAATAAGAACGCGGGATTTTTAACGTGGAACCCTACTCCGTGAGGAGCGGGATGAAACCACGGGAGAAGCCCTCAAAGGGGTGTATGTTTCATTGCTTTTTCTCAATGAGTACAGGAGGTCTGGGGCTCCTTATATAGCCTTCCCAGAGCCTCCAAGTCCCACCACTGGTCCATGTGGGACTAAACACTGGATGGGGTAAATGGATCTTCTCCAGGATCCATTTACCCTGCCACAACACAATAGGCGCATACAACTTATACTCCAACAGACATACCAGGGATCGCCATATCGCGATATATCGTCGATATATCGGCGATATATCAGTATCGACAGGTCACCGATATATCGCCGATATGGACGATATCGGATATCGACAGGAGAAAATGCCTTGGTGGATACCGGGTTTCGGCGATATGCGTCGATATATCGCCGATATATCGGCGATATATCGGTATCGACATTGTATCGAAACGATATCGATACCGATATTTCCTTCCTTGAGACATACAGCCTGACTTTCTATCCAAGCACTGTACCTCCTTGATTATATTTCATTGCAAGCACCCATCTAGAACCAATCATTTTCTATGTGGGTGGATCTACAAGTTCCCATGTCCCACAGGAGATGACATCAGTCATCTCTTCTTTCACAGCATGTTGTCATTTGGAATCATGCAGCGCTCAACATGGCTTACAGAAATATCTTTTCTTGATAGTGCATCGGCAAATCATCTATAGAATTGTCCAAGACTAGAGAAATCTCAGCGTGAGTAACACAAATAGGTATCAGAACAACTCATGGGTAATAAAAGGCGGCAATACATGGTCTTAGGTACTGTACTAGAAAAAGAAGGGAATATATTTGAAAAAACTAGCATTCTCCCCAATATAGAGAAGTCATGACATCCGGTAATAACAACAGTATCCCTTCTTGGTTCTGGTATACTTTAAGAACACACAACCGACTGGCCTAGCAGCCAACTTATCCCTCCCACGATCAAGTATGTGATTGTGAACAAAGAAGGTCCAGTGAGTTAGACTCATGCTTCACCATAAGGTGCATGTTGAAGGAGTGCACTAGACCCAAGGTGTTGTAGGCACGATTTCGGCATTCGTTATATATCAGTTTGAGGGCGTCCAATAACTCTAAGAGGAACAAGAAATACTGCTTTTCTAAGAAAGAGATCTATGGTCATTTATTTATTTATTTATCGATGTGGGAGGTAGGCAGTTAGTCAGAAGAGCAACAGTGAGGATTGCATCCCCTAATAGGAGCTTGGGACATGAAAGTGTATGAGAATAGTACATTCTAAAACACCTTAGGTCGTCCATAAAGAAAGTAATTGCTTATAAGCCTGTAGTTACGAGCCTCGAGGGTATTAAACTTCCTTAACATACGGGTTCAGGGTTTAAGATCTATTAGAAAAAATAAATATGAATTGTCATGGTAGCATTATAGGATTGCTTGAGATGGCGTGTGGCAGCATAAGCAAAGGTCAATGCAATATCCACTTCGAAGTGCAAACTGCTTCCGAATCCAAATAAGGCGAGAAGATATTTTAGCCTGGAATAATACCTAGTGTGGAATAGAATGTCTGACCAAATAAAAAAAGAAATACATAAAAGGAATAAATATAAAACCAAAATATATTTCACGGAAAAAAGAAATAGTAGTTTTGTAACTTTACCCACTCTTGCTTACTTTTTTCATCAAAACTGTATATTTGCACACTCCTTTATTTTCTGAAAATACGACAAACACCTATTAACCGCCATGAGTCAGAAGTCAATTAGTCATTAGTGATTTCTTTTTCAATCTTCGGTACTATAGTAGATAATTTCTTTTCTTTCCTTTTCTCCTTGATATGCATGTAAATGGATACAATTGGGTTAGTTTGTTATGTATATGCAAAAGGAATTTTTCTATTGTTTGAAATTGTGTTTTCATGTTGGATTTTCTATTACAATTTGTAGTCAATTTTCTGAAAGTTGATATTATCGAAGAAAGTTATTGCTAACCAATTTAGATAAATGGGAGGCCTACCAGAAAAGTGTCGTTATAACGTCTCCAAATAAAACATCATAACAAACATGTTAAACACGTTTGCCTTATATAATAATAACACAAACTATAAATTAATAATTTCATGTTGGATACAATTATATTTGAATTGCTACACATCCAACTTCATAGAGTCAATTCTCTTGTACAAGACTACAATTGGCAGCCCAACGATACTACAAAGCATCAGCAGATCATGATGTTGCTTTATAGTTGTCTTTCCTGTTTAAAGATACCTTCGTATCATAAAGGATGCCTAATTATCTTGATCATCTTATGATGATTCCTTGTACGACACAACCATCATGTTGAAAAACATTTTAAACATATTTTTTCCAAATACATAAAGTAATCAAATATTTAATTTTTATCTCCCTATACTTAATTCCAAGTAATTATTTTTGAAAGAAAAAAGGGTGATGCACCGAAAAGATGCTCACCCGAATTCCAAGTATGTTATCGAAAGAAGAAAATTTAGACTTTAAGGCCTCATGAAGTTGAAAATTCCATCTTTTGTCTCAACCAAGCAAAGTAGTACCATGGATGAACTTCTCAATTCTTCCACAACCACAATAAAAAATTAATATCTCGAAGAAAATCCTTAAAGCAGGCAAATTATAACATCAAAATAGCTTGTAAACCCAAAAGATCCTGACACAAGATACATCTCCATTGTACTAGCTTTAATAATGTTAATATATATTCAGAATAATGAAGGGCTGATTTAAATAGATTTTATGAAAGATCCATCTACTGTGTTAGGCAAATGGTCTTGTTCTTTACTCTCATATCCCCAATTGAGAACGAGGTATGTGAGAAGGTTTTATATATAAGATCATGTATAGTTTCCAGTGGAAGAAATAATGAAGCAATATTCAGTTACTTTTCTCATGGACTAGGGTAGTCATCCTTGCAATCCGAAACCATATAAATGCTCGGTTTTCTTATTCGTAATGATATACTCATCATAGTTTAGATTTCAACATGATATCAAAGTAATGTTCTCATAGGGTTTCATGTCATTTGAAAAGCATCAATAACAGTTGATCTTGGAGATTCTCACAAAGCATTTTTCCATATGCACGATGTTAGAATTTGAGTTTCTTAAAGATCCATGATGCTTCCTCTGTAGTGGAGATTTGATTAAGCAGAAATTCCACAATGTTTGCTAGTTCTCGCACTACTTTCAGTGTGAAGCTTATGGGACCTACTGTTATAAGAATACAACAGAAGACACAACCATATTCATTGTGGTTTTTGCAATATATCTTCGCATGGTTTTACTGACTAATACAGATGTTCGGAAATCCTCCTTCGGATTTCTATGGTATAAAGTATCTAGTTGAGCACGACTTATAAACATGTCGAATGGACTTCGATGAAGATTTTCATGGGTTCAACAGTGGTGGAAGAAACCCTTAAGTCATGGGAATAGCATGTAGTCAGTGTGATGATTATACTCATCATATTTTATATTTCAAGTTAATATTTTTTAGAGATATTTCAACTTAATAACGTAGCACTATTCTTCTGCAAGAGTTAAATGTCATTTGAAGCACATCAGTGCTACTGGGTCTTATATGTGTGATGTTAGAGTTTCGAGTTTCTCATAGATCTGAGGTGCTTCATCTATAATGTAACTTCAACTAAGCGCAAAATGTACAAAATTGGCTTTTTATGGCACAAAGGACTCCTTTGTACTTTCCAATTGGGTTTAGGATTTCCCTCTATATAAGAAATACTGCCCCTTCAATATAATCATCCAATTCCATCCCATTATTCCTCACATGGTATCAGATCGATGGTCCTATAGTGGAGCTTTGGGCCTCTCTTGCCCTAGCCACTACCTTTTGCCAATTGCAGCCGCCATAGCGACTCAGTATCAATGTATCATGCCATCATGTGAACCCATACATCAACGGTATCTCATACGCAGTGCATCTCCAGTATCTTGTAGCCCACCCCAATGCCATGGTGTGAATCCCTAAGCACCAAAGTGTTCGTAGAATTCTAAGCACATTGAAGACCCTAGAATCGATGGGGTTGCTACAGTTCTAAGCATCATAGACACCTACACGGAATCTCTTGCTACAACATCGAGGCGTGAAGCCCTAAGCACCAATGAGATGTTGCTATTGATGAAGCACGGGAATCAAAATTAGGCCAAACCAAAAGTTTGTTGCCAATTTAATTTGTCCAATTAGGTTTTATTAAATTAGGGTTTTCCATGTGTCTAGTTCGAGTCATAAATTTAAATTAGATCTAGTTGTCTTTGGTACAATTTGAGTCATTTGATTTTTTTTATAAAGAGATCGCATGTCATCTTATATTAGTTAAGGTTGAGCAATTCAGTGTTTCAAATTAGGTTTGTTAGCTTATTTTTTTCGTTATTTATTGAACTTTGTAAGTCCATACTCTCTATATAAAGAGGGCAAGGGTCATTGTTTACCATCGATTGAAGTTAAAAGAAACTTGGAGTTTATCCAGTATCTCTCTCTCTCCCTCGAAGCAATCTATGTCTTTCTCTTCCCAAATCCCACGCAACAGGCATATCTTCTCCTTCCTCTCCACTTTCAAAAATTCCATTCTCGATCAAAACTCTAGATTTCAACAATTTGGTATCAAAACATATCATTCCAATTTTCTCTTTCTAGCATACCATTTTCTACATGTTCACCGTAAAAAAACAAAAAAAACATGGCTAGAAAGCCAGATGTCTCAAATTCTAGTTATATTCCAGCACCTCTATTAACATTGGAATAATCGGTCACATAGGTCGAATGTATAACAACAGAGATTGTTGTTTTAACCAGTTACAAGAAGGGGAAACAACACAGAGATAAAATTGCAACCAAGGGATGGGCTAGGATTCGAAAGCACGACTCATATAGTCGCATGCCTCATATAGTCGCATACCTCTTGACTCATTATTTACATCAAAGGACACTTTAGTGACTGTCACTCACCAGATACGATGAAGAAGAAGAATTAGAGGTAGAAACCCCCTTAACTACACAAAATCAAGAACCACACACCCAAGGCTATACACCGCAACATAATAGTGGTAATCAACACCCACCTTGATATGGCCCCAAGCAGGATGAACGATGGGATCGTGACATTCAACTCGATGTTCATAAATTTGACGAGAGTCGGGACCCCGACACTTTTACAGATTGGCTCCATAAGGTTGACTACTTTTGGTGTGGAAGGATATGCTTAGGGAGAGAAAAGTCCAATTTGTCGAGATAAAACTGAAGGGGCATGCCTTGGTATGATGAATCATTTGTAACTAAATCACAAATAAAAGGGAAATCGTAAAATCCCCGTCTGCAACAAAAATGAAAGCAAAACTAAAGACAAAGTTTATGCAAGAAGACTACAAGGAACATATGTATGCGTGTTTGCAATTGTGAAGGCAAGGTGCAATGAGCGTAAAGAAGTAAATTAAACGATTTCAATCACTTGTTCAGCGTAATCGATTGCAGGAAACACCAGTGCAAGAAGTCACCCACTACATAGGACTTTGACAAGTCATACAGTATGAGCTTTACCTTCACCATTGTTGACAAATGGATAAATCTTATGATTGTGTAATGTGAGTGGAAGCTACAATTTCCAGAGAACAAACAAAACGTATGACCCTCTCATCGACCACCACTTCAAAGTCAAATCCAGCATCTCGAACCATTGGCCAAATCCAGCATCTCGAACCATTGGCTATGTGCCCATGGCTAAACCTATAACCACACCAATGGTCACTGCCAATGGATCATGAACCAAACAGTCGTTCCTTGCCACCTCTCGATATCCTAAAGGAAATAGACAGGATCTTGCATTTTAGGAAGTCAACGTGTAGTGGACTTAACATATGTTTCAAGTGCTATCAAAAGGGATACTTAGCAGGCGACGGCTTGAATCCCATAGTGGTAAGATCCTCAACTTCTCATTAATGAGGAACTTGAAGGATATACTCTTGATGATCACAAACTATTGGTAGAGGATCCCGAAGTATTGGTTGTTGTCACCCCTAGAGTGGATGAGTTCAAAAAGCAGGAGTTCACGAGGATATAACCATTCCCCTTCTAGTGATTGACCATGGTGGATTTATAGCTCCAGACAACGCACCTACGTGAATCTTAATCACCCCCAAGATCGATAACGTTGATAGTTGATTGATACATAACATATTTTGACTGGTGGCCTGATGGTTCTATTAACTGATTGAAGGTCGGGTCTGTGGCCAAGGGCTTCACTCAAACTTATAAAGTGGACTACTTTGAGACTTTTTCTCTAATAGGGATGGGATCGATCCAAATCATTATCCTCGTTGCTTCCAATAAAAATTGGCCCATTTTCAACTCGATGTGAAGAATGCGCTTCTATACTGGGACCTCGAGGAGGAGGTTTAGATGATGCAACCACAGAGCTCGTCGAGGGGGAGCATGTGTACCAATCTCGTAAGGCCATTTATGGCCTAAAGCAAAGTATGTGAGCATGGTTCGACAGACTTACCACTGAGACCAACTCTCTTAGCTTCCATAGGACATCTGATTACTCCATATTCCTCAGACTACGGTCCATTGGCATTGTGATACTAGTAGTTTCTGTTGATATGGTGATTACTGGTAATTATGAAGTAGGCATTGTAGAGGCCAGGCCTTCCTCCAGAAGGTGTTTGTTACTATGGACCTTGGTCAACTCAGATACTTCCATGGCATTGAAGTGTTGCACATTGCATGGGGATTACTCCATCACAGCCGAAGTATTGCCTATGCATTCCTAGAAAGGCAGACTTACATGGATGCAAACCATCTGGCATCCCAACAGAGTTGCGGACACATGCTACATTTATTAATCCTAAAATTGAGGATACTACACGATATAGACATCTAGTGGGAAAACCATTCATCCTTATTGTTACTAGGCCAAATACATCGTATGACGTGAATAAAGCCAGCCCAGACATGGAGAGGCCTCACTACAGTCATTGGCAGGATGTTCTTCCGATCCTTCGATACCTAAAAGAGTCTCCAATGCGAGGACTCTTCTATGAGGTCAATGAACACTAACACCGTTGCCTATGTAGATGCAAATTATGCTAGATCTCCTGAAGACGGGCGATCTACTACAGATTGTGCCATATTTGGAGGGAACCTTGTTACTCGGCGGAACAAGAAGCATACTATTGTATCTAGATCGAGTACAGAGCAATGGCTCAAGCCACTTGTGAGATTACTTGGTTAGTTTCCTTTCTACAAGAGCTTGAACTTCATGCTATTATTCTTGTTCGATTGTACTGTGACACCAATTCCACAATCGACATAGCCACCAGTCATGTCTTTCATTAGAGGATTAAGCATATTGAGGTTGATTGCTATTTCATTTGAGATGCAGTATGAGGAGGGAAGATTACTACTACGCATATTTCCAGGGATCTTCAGCTCGCAAATATTTTCATGAAGGTCCTGGCAAAGAGGTGTATATCCTATTTGATTTCTAAGCTGAGCATCGTCGATAGACTTACTCCAACTTGAGGAGTGTTAGAGTTATTTGATTATCTTCTATTATTTATCTCTTTATTTTTTATTGAGTCATGTAGCGTGGGCTCTAGGGTTTCACGCTTTATAAGGAAACACATAACCCTTGAATAAAACATCTCATTCATTCTCAAGTATTCTCCACGGAAGGAATTACTGGAATCTAACCAATCCATTCACAAAGCTCCCAGGTTTCCTGTGCTTTTTCATATGAAAAAAAAGGTGATATATCGTCTCCATCTCCCCATTGTGGAGAGAACAACTATAATCGGTGTCACCAAACTTAACAACGTTTTCATCATTCCATGGTTCAACATCGAACCATGCTATCTTCTCTCTTCTACGCTCCCAGAAGGTATTAATGCTTCAATTAGAATGTTTTTGTTAATCGTCTTCTCAAGCATTGACCAACCAAAAAATCCTAGAAAAAATATATGAAATCTGCGGAGGAATATACTCATAACTAATCTAGCACTCATCATTGCACAACAGCACAACAAGCTTGCATAAAAAGTAAAGCCTTGGTCAAATAACCAAGCCAATATTGAGCAAAAAAAATAGTTAAATGCTATCATCAGCCTTGCAATACAGGATAAACTTTATATCTGCATCCCAGAGAGAAAATGCAAGTCAAATGATCACTGTATGCGTTCAAGATTTCCTATAACCAGATAGTTGATCTATTTGGGGCACTAAAATTCAATAAATACACAGGATAAAAGGTGATAACAGAAACAGAACACCAATCTTACAGTCAGCTCCTGGGGAAGGGCAATCTTTGACTGGCCATAGAAGTAGCCCATGCCACCCAAGAGATTTGCAATAGCTGCCTTCCCTACAGCAATCGAGTCTGTGGCAATCTGGAATGCAAGAATGAATGATCATATCAATTGCAAAAGTTCTTTCACGTACAGATGCAAGTAAAAGATCTCGATAAGAAGAAAGAATGAACAGAAAACTTAAATAATGTGTTAAACTTCCAAGAGTGAGAATGAAACAGAATAAACTCATACACCCAATGCTGATCAACATTGGGGGGGATGCTTATCCAGAAGTTAAATCCTAAAAAGAGAGACCAAATTCGGCCAAAAACTAGCATGACATGGTGTAAGTAGAAAATCTAAGTGCAATAAAAGCAGGTCGTGGCATATTATTATTGAAATATTTATAAGTATGCGAGATTTTTGACATCCCAGAATATGTTTATAGAAATAATAACTACTAGAAGAAGGGTACATTTTATAGTTAGTGATAAAAATAAAAAAATGATGCTTTGATAAAGAATATATACTAACTTCAAGCCTACCTTGCCTTTGAGACTAAAATGAATGTCGAAGTCTTTTTCGTATGCTCTACCTTTCTCGCCCAATTTTGCACTCAGCAATGTTCCTAAGTCATCCAAAATAATAAACTTTTGCAAATCAATCAACATTTAGGGAAAATGCACAAAATATAGAACAAAAAAACAAATATGCAATATAGGCTCTCTCAGAAAATCTCAGTATTCGGAAAGCAGAATTATATGCAGAAAAGGCAGTCTGGCGTTTAACATAAACAAGTAACAAATATTAATTACGCTCCCAAGTTCTAACCATGTTTATCATAAGCTCGACCTCCGGTGATATTTTGGGTTGGTCAATAACAAACAAGCATCAAATCTTGATTTTGCTTAAAACTACACATCTTGAGAAGTAACAAGACATATATAACAAGTTTCCTGGATTTGGTTATCTTTTTTACCAGTTAATTTAATCCCTCTCTCTTCGGCATACCATAAGGTTCAGGACGGAAACTAGTACCTGTAAGGTTATATATACGCTCTTCAACCGTAGAACTCTTCGGGACAGTTTGTGATAGAAATACAATATCCGTTTTGAAGGGAATTTTAGCAGAAACCTGCACAATGTTGAAAGTGTATAAAGAAAAATTCAAATAGAAATTAATTATGAAGAAATTTATTTTCAAGAAATTGAAGCATAACAAGACTAAGCAGCCAAGAAGCATCAAAGCAGATCGATGCTAGTTTTAAAGAATATAAAATTTACCATACCAAACAACTATAATGCTTACAGTATAATCAAGTAATCCTTTTAGACCATTAGCATGCATGCATGTATGTATGCTCATGCATGTACATGTATGCATGCATGCAAGTATGTATGTATGCTCATGCATGTACATGCATGCATGCATGGATGGATGTATAACATATAAACATATTCATAACTGGAGCTGATGAAATTGATACATCTACCCCACTTGTACTTAGCTCGCTTTATATTGGAATTCCACCCAGTATTGCATTCACAAAGTAAGAGATATGCACTCCATAGAGCTTTTAGCTAACCACCCATTTCAAGGGTGGATTTCTCTTTTCACCCATGGAATATTTTCCTTAGTTACAGATGGCTACTCCATTTGGAGATCTTACAATATAACCAATAACTTTGGGAACCTTTAACAGCATAGTCGTTACTAGTTTTTTTAGAAGTGAGAGGCACTCTCAATGTGTCATGGGCATATAAATGCCTATATCGCTAGGCACTTGTTAGGCGCTCAGCTGACAAAAGTTAGGCAACATTATTCATAGGTAATATATGTTTAGGGATTCTTTCTACTGAGGTACCATTTTGTGTGTGTGTGTGTGTGTGTGTGTGTGTGTGAGAGAGAGAGAGAGCATGTGTGTGTGTGTGCATGTGTGCATGCATGTCTGTGTGCATGTGGATGTTGTCCAATGAGCCCATGGCTTTACAAGAACATCTCTCAAGCATTTTACAAGTTCAAAATTATTATAAAAAGTACCAAAAATAGTTCCGAAATTTTTGAAAATCACTTGCAAATTATTGTCAAAACAATTATAGTAACTTTACGAATCTTTTATCCATAATACAGGATGGGTATCACTATTTTTACAAATGAAAACTTTAATCTTTGTGCCATCGCGTTCATGTATGCAAGTGCATGTGTGTGGAGTGTGTGCACATGTGTGTTTGTGTGAGGAGAGCTACTGTGTGAGAACTACATGTGCTTGTATGCATGGGTGGTTGGGAGGATGGATGAATGTATGCATGTGTGCATGTATGTATGAATGCATGTGTGGATGCATGTATGTACCTATTATTAATTTGAAATAAATGTAACAAAAATTTCTTAAAGAAAATAAATAGAATTTTGAATTTAAGCTACCCTGTTAAATTCTACTTTTTTAAATATTTATCACTAATTTGTGCCAAGTGCACTCCACTGCACTTTGTCAATATACGTGTCATTCATTTTTATAGAAAAAAATCATATGTATAAATAATTCAATTCAATATTATACATATCAAAAAATGTGTTATGCTTACGCTTTTAATCTAATTCCTTATAACGTAAATAACACTTTTTTGTAAGAGAAAAAGGTGAGACGTCATGAATAAGCCCACCCAAAAAAATTTTATATATTTACAATTCTAAAGTATATAGTTACAAAGACCAAGAACCCCGTAGGCAATTGGCATTCTCCATCACATTACTCCGTAGGCTATATGCATGTATGTAACTATTATTAATTTAGAATAAATGTAATATAAATTTCAATTAAAGAAAATAAATAGTATTTTAAGTTTAACCAATGTTATTAAATTCTACATTTTTTAAATTTATCACTAATTTGTGCCAAGAGCACTCCACTGAACTTTGTCAATATACTTGTCATTCATTTTGATAGGAAAAATATCATATTTACAAATAATTGAATTCAATAATATACATATCAAAAGATCTGTTATGCTTGCACTTTTATATCTAATTCCTTATCATTTAAATAATAGTTTTTTAAAAGGGAAAACGGTGAGACGTCATGAATAAGCCCACCCAAAAATTTTATATATTTACAATTACAAAGACCAAGAACCCCCATAGGCAATTGGAATTTTCCATCACATTCGCCTCATACATTCTCTCTCAACCCCATTTCAAACCAATGAAAGGGCCCAGAGAATAGTTGCTATCCAAATCATGTCGGGTCTATACCCAAAACCCATCTGGTCATCCGACTCGTAAAAGGCATCCTTGCATCATTCAGCAAAATCTCAAACACTCCTCGAGACCTCACAATCAAAAAATAAATGGAGATTCTCCACTACTATCGAGTATATTTGGCACATTCTACACATGCCCAGGAAGAAGTGTGCCCGTTGGAGCCCTCTTTCTATGCACATTCAAAGCAGTTACTAGGGTTGCTTCCAAGCAACCAAAGGTGCAGCTACTTCCCTACACTGTTGGAGCCCTCTTTCTATGCAATTTCAAAGGCAGCTAGGAGCTGATATACCCCTTTTCAATTAGAGCCAATGCATGTTGGAGATCTATCTCCAAACTTGGAGAAAATCTAATTAGGTACAATCCTATATTCCCTTTTTGCTGCCATATTATGAATTAGATATTGTTATAATTTTTCTTGAGTAATATATGTTGGAAAATTTTGGTGTTCATGAATTTTAGACTTAGAAGTTGATATTTGGATAAAGCATGCATGTGATACTTGATACTAATTTAAAAAATATATATTTATTTAAACATTGTCTGTTGTCTGCTCAAGCTAAATTTGGTGCTAGTGTTTATTATAAAGTTTGGAAATAAACAGAAAGTGGACTCTGCAAATGAACATAAAGTGGATTCTAGAAATAACAAAAAGTTTATAAAAAAACGAATTTAAGATCCTCTGTAACTACCATTGAATCTAAAAAAGAAAAAGAAAAATGATAAATTTAAGCTCTGATGTAAATTACTGTAACTACTATTGAAATTTTAGAAAAAAAAGGAAATGATGAATTTAATCTCTGTACTGTAACAAAAAATGATGATCAATTGAAGTTTTGCTTCTGTAATTACTAAAGACTGCCATAAAATTTAAAAAATAATAATAATATATGTTTGGTTATAGTTGCTTTAGTATTCAAAAATAGAAAAGATAAATTGATGTATCATTTTATAATTACATTTGGATATTTGTGGACTGAAACATTGTTGTAACATCCGGTTCCCAGTTAAATTTGAATCTGACCCGATTAGGGCCCGATTAACCCAATAAAGTTATCTGGCAACAATAAACAAAATCGACCAATTGATCATGAATCAAAAGTCGTTCGGGCGAGATCGACCAAAAATCGATCACATCGTAATGCGTGCCCGAAAAAACCGTGACGTAAATTCGGAAACCGCGAAACAAACCGAGACCGTCATAAAATCCGATTCGACGAAATGAGACCAACGGAATCGACCGTTCGTCGATCGGATATCTTTTGATATTTTTAAATCGAAAATTTAAACCCAAACCAAAACCGATCAAAAGTATATCAATATTATGCTCATTTTGATCGCCATCCAGAGACGATCAAAACAAGATATTGTGCGTCGAAATCCAAGGCCCGAGGCGCAAATGCGGTTAACTTTAATTATGTCAAATAAGGAGGGTTTTTTGTAAAAAAAAGTAAAAAAATAATCAATTACAGAACCCACGGTTCTGTATTTTTTCCAGAAAAATAATAACAATATATTAAATTTGGGAATTTATATCTAATATAAGCTTAATAATGACATTATAGATGATGTCATTATGAAGGATGTTACTAATGACATCATTTGGATGATGTCATAATTGTAAAAAAAGGAAAGAAATGAAAAGAGGAAGGTTCCTTGAACCTTCCCTCTTCTCTTTTTATATTCCCCTCTCCCTTTCCTATTATAAAACAACTCCAACGTAAGAGCCTTTGCCCCTTCTTTTATTCCTAACTTTCCCCTTTCCATTTCTCCCCCTTTCTTTCCCAATTCTTCTCTAATTACTCACAAAAATCCCCACCAAAGGGCCACTGCTCCATTAGGAAGTTGCTCCAGCAATTGCTTCATTTCTCCTCCTGTGCAGTTGATCCAGCAACCACGGTTGTTTCTGTTGCTGTCCAACAACAAAAGATAGCCTCAAATCATCAATCAGGCAGCTGGAGCTGCCAATCTGCTGCATGCTCAAAGAATCCATCCTCTCTACATTTCCAAATCAAATAGGTACTATCCTTATCCTTTCTCTTGCTGCCATGCATGCAAAGAATCCCATTTTTTTCTCTCCCTAGTGGTTTTCTTGAATATCAAATCATCCCTATGATATATAGATTAGGATGGTCCTGCTACGGTGCTTATTTTTCATAGAATTGACAAGTATAAATTCTCTCTTATCAAATCAGGCTGAAGTAAAACTTGAAAATTGTTAATTGACCCCTATTACACACTGCTATCCAGAATGATGTTTCTGAAATAATGTAGTAGTAAGAAAGATCAGCCTTCTGTTGGTTTGGTTGTTCCAGCTTGTAAAAAAATTAAATCAATGCAGACTTAAATGTTAGTTGGTGAAATCTGCATCCTGTAATGGAATTTTGGTGTTATTTGAAATTATGTTGATTTTACAGAACCTGAAAATAAATAAATGTTTGACTTTACAATATTTACAGGAACCCAAAAATTTAAATCAATACAGACCTAAATGTTTGATTTTACCGTAGATTGAGGATTTTAATTTCACTAAATCTCAGATTGAGTCTTTGATGTACAGAAAGAAAACATCCAAAAAAATCTTAATTAACAGCAGAGATATGTTGGATGAGATTATACATGAATCTATAAATTGTGTGTAATGGTAGTTGTATGGTCCCCAATGACTCATCGTGAATAACATAAATTTGCTTTTATTAAGAAGCCTATTATCGTATATTAAGCTGTACCATTAGTCAGGGAATGGTTGCCACAAGATCTAGTTCCTCTTAACAGAAGTTCTATTTTGTTAGACACTATCAAATGCTTCCGGAGCTAAGTTCCATGGTTTTATGCTCACTTACCATAAATTGTAAGTTAAGCACTAGGAGAATTTCATTAAGAATTACGTGGAACACTAAAGCTGTTATCTATTCGCTAGTAATAAAAAATGACGTGCGAATTTGGAGGGTTAAATTTTAGAATCATCCAAGAAATATGGCAATTATGCTAAGAACATCTTGGAAAAAGAGGAAACCGAAATACCTATATCTATAAGCTTATATTGTTTTTATATGTGTTGTAAGGGACTGAATTACCTATGTTTATAAGCCTATTTTGTTTTTTTATGTTGTAAAAACAGTAGGTACACACATGGTAATTAAAATGAGACTGGAAAAGATAAAGGTTCTGAAAATATAAGGAAAATGTTTTGTTTGGATAATAAATAATCCTAAAGCTCTGTTAAGTATGATCATTATATTAGTATAGGGCCTTGGGGTAATTCATTTAAAGCCTAGAACTATAGTGCACATTAATGGTTCACTAGCATAGTTAAAGACAATATTTCTATATCTCCCAGACTCAACTTCGTTGTGATCATTCTGTTTTAAATATATTTATTTATTTATTTAGGGCACAATCTACTAATTCTAAATCAAGAGAAAGATTGTTGATAAGTATCTAGATCTATAAAGATATACCTAAGAGGTTGAGAAAGGAAGATTGAATCAAGAACATCCGTACGACGGTGAATCATTGATATCTGATAATTAGGCCAGTTATGGTGACCTTTACACCTGACTGTGCGAGAGAGCGGTGACTCTCAACTAGACGGAAAATAGGAAGCCCAGTTAGGGCAGCAGCCGCCAAGTGCGCGGGTCTAGGATCCCAGTCCCTTTCACGATTTTTTACGCGAGTTCGCAGTGTTTTTACGCCTCGTTGGGATCCCGACTTTGACCAATCCGCTGATCCCTCTGTTTTAGCCTTAGGATACCTAGGCGGGGTACGAGCTCATTTGCCTGTTACTGGTCGAGCCGTTTCTAGACTGACTTTTCCGGAGAGTCTCTCTCACCCGTCTCTGGGGCGTAGTTTTGGAGTAGACCTTTCCCTCTATTGGACCGCACTTTCAATTAGAGGGTGAGACGGAAAAGCTCTTTTGTAGGCTACCTCACCGCTTGAGTTTTGTTTACTTTGGCCAGCAGACTCAGCGATTCTACATACAAATCATACATGTCTACATATAAGTCATCTAAAGTTACATCTGAGACAGTTACAGTTGAGTATTGGAGGAGTTAAAATTAAAGTTGAGTTGGTAGAAAGTGACTAAAATTGGATTCGAAATCCCCATAAGCTAGTGGACATGTTGGGAACTTAGTTAAGATGCATTATACAACACCGCATACCTACGGAGGCACCCCAAACCTAAGGCATTATACATGTTTTAGAGTCATAGTTTGAGACCGCACACTGACCAAGACCACAGACTATCCACTAGACTTAAGAATTAAATAAATCATTAAACTTTTCTAATATCACTTTTTCCATCGTCAAAATCCACAAACATGATATATGAACAAAATAAGAATACATACATGCACACATACAATTATAAACAATCAATTACAATATAAATAAGTTGTATATGAGAAATGTTGGGATAATGGGTGATCATGGGATGTGCTTCCAAGCAACTTGAAAACCTTTTTACATACGCAAGTAGAAATAAATTTTAGTTGTTCCTATCTTTCTAGTTGCTTGCTTTTAAACATATTAAATGCATACTTATTTTTATAAGTTTTAGGGAGATACAAGCGCCTGCTGACGCCTCATCTTCCTAACATATTTTGGCAGGCAAAAAGCCTGCAGCACTATTGTAGCTAAAGATGACATCTGGTGACCGTGTATATACCAGACGGTACGTTTCTTTTGTTTCAATTTTTTTGGTTCAGTTTATGATGTAATATGCTTCCTTCCTCTTCAATCATATATTTCGGAATCTACATATACATTGTAATAGATTCTTTTGTTACATGTAATATTATATAGAAATGAATGAATGTTAGTGGCACTTCTTCTTGTTTATGTGATTTATTTATTTGAATGTGAATGTCATGGCAGAAACGCACGAAATTTTCCCATATTTTCAATAACTTGTGCAATCTTTAGCGAATATAATACCGCGAAAGTGTTGTTAATGGGTACCCTTCACCCGTGACTGCAGCTTCCTTTGGAAATTGAAGCTCCCGGAGAGGGTGGCTATCTTCCTTTGGCTCTTTCGCAGGAGGAGGATTTTAACGCGGGATCGTTGCGATAGACTGTATGGTGGCTTGGCTTCGGTGGATTGTGCTCACTGTGGCAATGACGTGGAATCCTTAAATCACCTCTTCTCGCTTGCACTATCACTGCAGGCGTTTGTGAGGAGGCGAGGATGTCTTGGATCAATACTTCTGACCTGGTCGATTTCTGGGAGTCTATTCGGTCGAACAAGGACAGGGAGCGCAAGGATTTCTTGGGTCTTTTTGCTTGCATTTGGGCGATTTGGCTGGGGCGTAACGCAACAATTTTTAAGGGTCGGAGATTTTACAAAGAAAATGTGTGGGCTCACGCGGCCCGTCTAATGTGCGACTCGTCGTTGTTGTAATTCGTGCTTTCTTGTCTGGGTGGGATCTTATGGATCCGGTCTCTTTTCCTTATGTTTCTCCACTTGTACTTATCTTCTGCTTACTCTTCTTTTCTTAACAAAGATGTTGGGGCGAACACCACGCCGTGTCTCCCCCGAATCGTTAGACTTCAAAAAATGGGTACCCGGATCCGAGGGGGTTCACAACTACTGCTAGCTTTCTTTCGAATTTATAGCTTATCTCTTAAATCTCATGTAAACCTTCTATTTTATTAATCCCTACTTAAGTAATGATGCAGCGTGAGATGGATAAATAAAGCCGCATTTTCTACTTTTTTATCCGTTAATTTTATTTATGTTTATTTTGAGTCGTCGTAATTTTAGTCAAATAAAAGAGATCGCATGTGATCTCAAAAGTAGTTAGTCTAATTTGAATTTCAAAATTAGTTAGTTAGTCGGTTAGAGTCAAATTAGGATAATTAGTTTGAATTTGAATTTGAGTTTCTATTTTTGTAATCTCATCCCTCCTATATAAAGGGATGATAGACTAGTTGTTTAGACAGGTCAGAATATATGAAAACTTGAGATTTATCTCTCTCTCTCTTGTCCCTCTCCTTTCCCACGCAATCTTCGTGATTCTATCTCCGAATCTCGCGCAACCGCACACTTTCTCTTCTCAACCCCTCCATTTTCTTCTACCAAAAATTTCCACCGATCAAAACATTATTTTTTATTCGTCGCAAATATCAATTTGCATCAATTGGTATCAGAGCATGGCCTACAGATGCCCTCACGATCTGACGATCCGTCCAGACATTCGCGCCGACATGCGACAAAACACCATCATTCGTCGGAGCGGAAGCGACGAGCAGAATAAGCTTACAACAAAGAGATGGATGCACTGCGTGATTTCCGGTCCAAATGTCAAGATTAGCAGTCCAAATATCAAGATTTCCAATCCAAATACCAAGAGTTCCAGTCCAAAAATCGAGAGATGATGGCTAATCTCGAGGCTATGTGCGCCCTATCAAAATCCTCCACTACCAAGGCCGTTGTCCAGAGTTTTGACGAAGAAAAACTCATCATCGACAAGGATTTACTCGCTGTCCAGGTCATTCCAGAAGAGAAAGACGACGAAACGCCCGTTGTCCAGCCCATTTCAGAAGAAGAAGAAGCCGCCGCCAATGATTTGTTCGCTGTCCAGCCCGTCCTGGAAGAAAAAAACGTCGATTCGATTGCTGTCCAGGTAATTTCAGACATGGAAAACCCCCTGAAATCGTCCTACGACCTATCCGCGACCCTCCCGCAGACCTCCCCTACCCCAACCCTATCGCCAACCCCTCCCGCGCCCCTGGCCCCTCCCTTGAATGCTGCACCCCCCCCCCCCCACCCACCACCGAAGCCCCATGTGCCTGCGCCTCTTCCCGCACTTCTCCCCTCTTTCTACAACGCCTCCCCTGACCCCACCCCTCCTCCTGCATCCCCGATACCCCCTGGCCCACTCCCTCCCACGACAACCTGCTCGGCCCCACCGTCACCGCAAAACCCTCCCACCTCTCCAACCCATCGTTGTTGCCCCCTTTCCCCGAAGCTCAAGCACCTGCGGCCCCAGCCAAACCCCTTGCCCCGTCGCCGCCACCCCCGCGCTTCCTCCTGTAACTCCAGCGGCCCCTCCCGCCACCTCTACCCGCTATCGCCCCCTCCCCACCCTTGCTGTCGCCCGCCCAGACCGATACCGCCAGCGCTGCCTTGGCACGACCTCGAGCCGACGAAGCCGCAGGGACCCTCGAATTAGGGTTTGGCGCCGTTTCCATCAGGGTAAAGGAGAACGAGTCCCTCAGACTCCTGGATTGCTCCCCAAGAAACCATCCTGTGATGTCTGGGATTTGGCGAGAAATTGCAAAAGAATGCCTCCTTTAAAAACTATTTGCGAAGAGGTCAAAAATGATGGGAATTTAAGAAGCGTTAACTTAAGAAGGGATGAAGGGGTACGAAATTTGCATTCCAACCCCCTGGAGCAGAAATATTTTAAAAGACATGCTGAAAGAGAGAAATCTGGAAGGCCGCCTTATCCAATTAGGATTAGGATCATGGGTTTCACCTATTTAAAGGCCCCATGGCTTAATTCACTGGACACATTTCCTCTTCTACTCTACTTGTGTTATTGCTATGGACTCTCCAAAGGTCGAGTTGTTCGTCATGAAGATGCCCCATCAGTTCTTCAAGCACCATGTCAAAGGGACGAAAATCAGAAGGATGCCCGCATGTGCGCCACACCTGCTCTTCTGCCACGACGCCAACGTCGCCAACACTCGCGCCACGCACGCATGGATTCCGCCATCTACTCCACACCAGTTCTTCCATGGGATGATCGAGAATGTTGATTTAAAGTTATCAACGCTCCAACCTGCAAATCTAACAATTCGTCGGGAGACGGATTTTTCAAGCAGAGGAGAGTTGATGCAGCGTGAGATGGATAAATAGGGCCGCATTTTCTACTTTTTTATCAGTTAATTTTATTTACGTTTATTTTGAGTCGTCGTAATTTTAGTCAAATAAAAGAGATCGCCTATGATCTCAAAAGTAGTTAGTCTAATTTGAATTTCAAAATCAGTTAGTTAGTCGGTTAGAGTCAAATTAGGATAATTAGTTTGAATTTGAATTTGAGTTTCTATTTTTGTAGTCCTATCCCTCCTATATAAAGGGATGATAGACTAGTTGTTTAGACAGGTCAGAATATATGAAAACTTGAGATTTATCTCTCTCTCTTGTCTCTCTCCTTTCCCACGCGATCTTCGCGATTCTATCTCCGAATCTCGCGCAACCGGTGCGCTTTCTCTTCTCAACCCCTCCATTTTCTTCTACCAAAAAATTCCACCGATCAAAATACTATTTTTTATTCGTCGCAAATATCAATTTGCATCAATTTGATGCGACGTGAAACAGATAAATAGGGCCGCATTTTTCTACTTTTATCCGTTAAATTTATTTACGTCTATTTTGAGTCGTCGTAATATATTTAAATAAAAGAGATCGCCTGTGATCTCAAAGTAGTTAGTTTCAATTTGAAGTTCAAAATTAGTTAGTTAGTCGGTTAGAGTCAAATTAGGATAATTAGTTTAGAATTTGAATTGAGTTTCTATTTTTGTAATCTAATCCCTCCTATATAAAGGGATGATAGACTAGTTGTTTAGTCAGGTCTGTTTATATGAAAAATTGAGATTTATCTCTCTATCTAGTCTATCTCTTCTCCCACGTGGTCTTCACGATTCTCTTCTCCAACATCTCTCGTTTTTCCGACGAGCTTCTCTTCTCAACCCCTCCATTTTCTTCTCTACCAAAAAATCCACCTTCAAAAAATATTTTCCGTCGCCGCGCAAAATCTTTTTTTTGCATCAATTGGTATCAGAGCATGTATGTTGAATCGTTCTCACGACTCGACGGTCCTGTCGCATATTGGAGAATGAAGCTCGTTCGAGCCACCCTATCACGAGGATCACATGCGCGTTCGTGTCAACAAAAATACAAGAAGCGCCTCCGGAAAAGTATCAAGGTTCAACAATGGATAGACTCATGGTACAATGTTGATATTTTTATGGTGCAAGTTGACGACGAACAAAATATTGTCGTTGACCATGATCTGTGCGCTGCTCAGATCTTTGTGGATGGAAAAGACGACAACAACGACGATGTGCTCGCTGTCCGGACCGTGTCATGCGAAAATAACGTCAAGGATGATATGTTCGATGTCCCGGCCGTTTCAGAGGAGGAAAACACCGACATGCTTGATGTCCAGGTATTTTCAGATCTGCAATCGTTGGAAAAATCGATTTCCGGGCCACACACGACCCTTCCGCAGGTTTCCGACAACATCCTTGTGCCTCTTACCATCCCCGTTGACAACCCCACACCTCCAATCCCAAGCCCATTGCCGCTACCCCTTCTCACAGCCACCCTCGCGCCTCTTGCACCACCACCAACATCAATTTTTCCCGACGCCCCCGAAGCCCCAGCCCCTGCAGCACAGGCCCCAACCCCTGGGCCCCTTCCCATCACCCGCGCACCCCCAGAAACCCCACCCGCCGCAACCCCTACACCCCCTGCACCCTCTTCCACCGCCCCCGTATCCCCTGCGACACAGCCCCCGGCCCCCGCTGTCGCCCCTGCACCCTCAACACCCCCTCCCACTCCAACGCCACCTCCCGTCGCTACCCTCACCACCCCCGCCAACATCCCATTCCGTTACCTCCGTGCTCCCAGGCCAACCCACGGCCCCCTCGCCTCTCGCCTCGTGCCCACACGCCACCGCACCGTTCGTTGTAGCCATCGCTCGAACCCCGAAGGCAGGAGCCTACGCCGCCTGCCGTTGACCGCTCAAGACTGCCGCCGATGCTGCTTGACGATGAGGGAAGCCCTAACAACGGGCACCCCTTCAAAAGGAGTCGGATCCCTTAAAGTTAGGGATAGGAGGTTAATTTGGAATATTTGCAGGGAAACTTCTCCTCCCAAAGGTTTTTATCAAAAGGGCTATAGATTATACTATGGATTTTATTTAAGTGAAGGGGTACAAAATTTGCATTCCAACCCCCTAGAGCAGAAATATTTTAAAAGAAGTGTTGAAAGAGAGAAATGTGGAAGGCCTCATTATCCAATTAGGATTAGGATCATGGGTTTCACCTATTTAAAGGCCCCATAGCTTCATTCATTGGCCACATCTCCTCCTCTACTCTGCTTGTGCTATTGTTTTGCTATGGACTTTCCAAAGGCCGAGTTGTTCTTCATGAAGATGCCTCATCAGTTCTTCAAGCACCATGTCAAAGGGACGAAACCCGGATGGATGCCCGCATGTGCGCTACATCTACTCTTCCGCCATGAATCCAACGTCGCCAACACTCGCGCCACGCACGCATGGATTCCGCCATTTGCTCCACACCAATTCCTCCACGGGATGATCGAGATGCTGATTTAAAGTTATCATCCCTCCAGCCTGCAGATGCAGCAATTCGTCAGGAGACGAATTTTTCAAGAGGAGGAGAGTTGATGCAGCGTGAGATGGAGAAATTTAGCCGCATTTTTTCTACTTTTATCCGTTAATTTTATTTACGTTTACTTTGAGTCATCGTAATTTTATTTAAAATAAAAGAGATCGCATGTGATCTCTAAGTAGTTAGTTTGAATTTCAAAATTAGTTAGTTAGTCGGTTAGAGTCAAATTAGGATAATTAGTTTTGAATTTGAATTGAGTTTCTATTTTTGTAATCTCATCCCTCCTATATAAAGGGATGATAGACTAGTTATTTAGTTAGGTCAGTTTATATAAAAAATTGAGATTTATCTCTCTCTCTAGTCTCTCTCTTCCCCCACATGGTCTTAACGATTCTCTTCTCCAACATCTCTCATTTTTCCGACGAGCTTCTCTTCTCAACCCCTCCATTTTCTTCTCTACCAAAAAATCCACCTTCAAAAAATATTTTCTGTCGCCGTGCAAAATCCTTTTTTTGCATCAAGTAATATCTAGAAGTCTTGTGTAATGTTGTGGTGATGGGTTATGCTAAGGACTAAGTTCTGAAATCTCTAAACCACATCAATTGAATATATGTTTATGTTGGGAAACGTGAATGAGATAATCTATTCCATAGCCCTAGGCTCTCTTATATAGGAGAGTAGCCTATGGGTAAATTACATAAAGAGAATAACAAGAAAATAAAATAACAAAGAGATACAGTTATTCAATATGCGTCAACACTCCCCCTCAAGATGGAGCATAGATGTCAATCATGCTCAACTTGGAAGCACACTTCTGAAATGGACCTCGTAACAATGCCTTGGTGAATATGTCTGCAGTCTGGTTCTCTGAAGTAACATGAGATGTGGCAATGAATCCTTTCTGAATCATATCACGTATGAAATGACAATCCACCTCAATATGCTTGGTCCGCTCATGAAATGCAGGATTGTTTGCGATAAACAAAGCAGCCTGATTATCACATTCCAAGTTCATAGGAAGTGGTACATCTAGGTATAAATCTGTCAGCACCGCTTTCACCCACATCATCTCTATAGTAGCCTAGGCCATAGCCCTATATTCGGATTCAGCACTAGATCTAGCTACCACAGTTTGTTTCTTGCTCCTCCATGAGACTAGGGCATCTCCAACATAGACAGCATACCCTGAGGTGGACTTCCTATCCTTGGGACATCCTGCATAGTCTGCATCTGCGCATGCTGAGATAGAAATCCCCTTTCCTTTCTTGAATAGCAGACCTGCACCTGGAGAAGATTTGAGATATCTAAGTATCATATGTATTGCATCCATATGCACCTGGCGTAGTTGCTCCATGAACTGGCTCACACGGCTCACTGCAAATAATATATCTGGCCTAGTGATCGTGACATATAACAGTTTGCCTACCAGTTCTCTATATCTTCTCATGTCCACCTCCTCTGTGTCATCATCATACAGCTTCATGCTAGGATCCATTGGTGTCGTAGCAGGTCGACACCCTAGCATACCTGTCTCACTCAGTAGATCAGTAACATACTTCCTCTGTGACATGACTAATCCATACGGATTTCTGGCAAACTCCAGCCCCAGAAAATACCTAAGGACTCCCAGGTCCTTGGTGACAAACTCGGTCCCCAGCCTTTCCTTTGCCTGCTTAATGCCCTGGTCATCATCACCTGTAATCAAGATATCATCAACATAAACCATGATTACAATGATACCTCTCGCCGTCTTCTGTACAAACAAGGAATGATCAGCATTGGAGCGTTTATATCCTTGTTTCTCAAAGAGGTCTGACAGCTTCTGGAACCATGCTCTGGGGCTCTGCTTAAGGCCATAGATGGCCTTATGTAATCTGCAAACCTTGGAACACTCCCCCTCAACAGCAAAACCTGGTGGTTGTTGCATATAGACTTCCTCCTGCAAGTCTCCATACAGAAATGCATTCTTCACGTCCAGTTGATAGAGTGGCCAGTCTCTAGCAACTGCAACTGATAACAGGATCCGTAGAGTGGAATGACGCGCCACAGGGGAGAACGTGTCAAGGTAATCTACCCCATATGTCTGTGTGAATCCCCGTGCAACTAGGCGTGCCTTGTACCTGTCAATGGAGTCATCTGCATTGTGCTTAACTGTAAACACCCATTTGCAACTCACCGGGCTGACATCTGGAGGTATATGAACCAAACTCCAGGTTCCTCTAGACTGTAGTGCCGCCATCTCTTCTTCCATTGCTAGCCGCCATCTAGCATCCTGCAAAGCATCATGGTGGTTCCGTGGAATGTCTATAGCTGAAAGGGCCAATGCAAACGTCCTGAAGTCTCCAGATAGCCTCTCAAAAGACACAGCTGCTGATAATGGATATTTGGCACAGCTTCTCTTCGGCTTGCGTAGAGCGATTGGAACATCCAGATCCTCTGTGTTATCACCATGCTCCTGTATTGCATCCTGCTGAGAAATGTCGTCAGATCCATCAACATTAATATTTTCATTACATACCATAGGCGAGCTAGGTGACGGGTCAGGACCATGAGCTGGAGGAGGCCTGCGTGTGTAATGGAATGGTAGCGGGGATACTAGTGGCGGTGGTGGTGGTGGTGGCGGTGGTGGTGGTGGTGGTGGTGGTGACGGTGGTATTGTTTGTGGCAATGGTGATGGTGGTGCCATGAATACGGTATCAGGAGATATAGGTGTTGGCTGCATGTTTCCGGATTCTGAAAAATACATAATAGTTTCAAAAAATGTAACATCTGCACTGATCATATACCGCCGACGCACAGGATCAAAACACTTGTACCCCTTTTGAGTTCTGGAATACCCCACAAAGACGCACTTGACAGCCCTAGGAGAGAGCTTGTCAGTACCAGGCGACAACTGATGGACAAATGCGACTGACCCAAACACACGAGGGGTAAGAATGAACAAATCCTTGTCAGGGTAAATGAGTGAAAAAGGAATTTGTTCATCCAAAACAGACGAAGGCATACGGTTGATAAGGTAACATGCAGTAAGGACTGCATCACCCCAGTAGGAGTACGGAACATGACTCTGAATAAGAAGTGACCTTGTGACATCAAGAAGGTGACGGTGTTTTCTTTCAGCAACCCCATTCTGTTGAGATGTATGAGCACAAGATGTTTGGTGAATAATCCCTTTTGAGGAGTAGTAATTGGCTAGAATGTTGGTGCACAACTCTAAGGCATTATCACTTCTCACAATCTTGACAGAAGTGGAAAAAACATTTTGAATTTCATTAAGAAAGTGGATAATAATGTTTCCTGCTTCAGATTTATTTTTCATTAGAAAAACCCATGACGCTCTAGAGAAATCATCCACAAATACAATATAGAACATGTGTCCCTGATGATCGGGAACACGACTCGGACCCCAGACATCAACATTGATGCGGATTGGTTTTCGGCGACGGCGGAAAATAAAATATTTGACGGTGGATTTTGGTGGAGAAGAAAATGGAGGGATTGAGAAGAGAATGGAGGGGTTGAGAGAAGAAGCTCGTCAGGAACACGAGGGGATGGAGAAAAGAAACGTGAAGACCACGTGAGGGGAGAGAGAGAGGGAGAGAGAGAGAGAGAGAGGAAAATGGAGGGGTTGAGAGGAGAAGCTCGTCAGGAACACGAGGGGATGGAGAAAAGAAACGTGAAGACCACGTGAGGGGAGAGAGAGAGAGGAGAGAGAGATAGAGAATAAAATCTCAATTTTTCATATCAACTGAACTGTCTTTACAATAGGCTACCAACCTCTTTATATAGTAGAGGTGGAGATACAAAAATAGAAAGCAAATCAAATTTAAAATCCCACTCGATCCTAATTGACTCTAATTGATTTGAATTAAAATTCAAATCGACTCTATCCTAATTTGACTCTAATTCAAAATTCGAAAATCAAATTTAAACTAACTAATTAATTTCGAGATCACATACAATCTCTTTATTTAAATAAAAATGGGACGATTCGAATAAACGTAAATAAAAACATCAAGCCCTATATTTTAATTTTGTGCTGCATCAACTCTCCTCCGCTTAAAAAAATTCGTCTCCCGACGAATTGCTTGATCTTCGGGCTGTTGATGGAGAATTTCCTCATGGCTTGTTGGTCGAATCTCTCAATTTCGCTCCGACGAACGATGGTGTTTCGTCGCGTGTCGGCGCGAATGTCTGAATGGATCGTCAGATCGTGAGGACGATCTGTAGGCCACGCTCTGATACCAATTGATGAGAACGATTTGACGGTGCAATTTTCGTACCCCTTCATTTTTCCCTCTTTTCATACTGCTATGGACCACTATGTACTTAGCGGAAGTTGGGGTTTTTTTTTTGCAAATTTTCCCATTTAGCTTCAATGCCCACCTTCCACGGGATTGACATCCCGTAGATTTCGCAAAACCCGTTAGGGTTCTCTTCTTAGGCGCGGGGAGGGTTGCGGGGCATCTCCAGCGGCTGGCGGCGGAACCGAGTCGGGGGCCCGGTGGTCGGTTGCGCGTGGAGGTTGGCGATCTCGGGGAGGAGGGCTGGCGCTGGAGCGGGTAAGGCGATGGTGGGATGCGGGAGGCGGCGTTGCCGGCTTGCGTGCGGGAGTGGGGTATCGGAGGCGGATTCGAGGGCGCTTGGGAGGCGAGGGAAGATGGGGCGAGGCGGTGGGGGCGTCGCAGGGGTAGGGCTGGCGCTTGCTGGACGGGAAGAGGGGTGGTCGAGGGGAGCGGGAACGGAGGGAGGAGGAGGGGAGGTGCTGGGGGAGGCGGCGTCGGATGGGGGGGAAAGGGGTTGTCAGTGGCGCGGCTGGGGGGTAGCAGGGGAAGAAGGAGGGTTCGGGGAAATGCGGGGTGGCGCGGCTGGGGCTTGGCGGTGTCGCGAGGGGTATGCGGCTGAGGTCGGGTTGGGGAAGGCGGCGGCTGGGGGCGCCGCAGGGGGGCAACCACGCCCTGGGGTGCTGGGGGCGGGGTGCGACTGGGTCCCAGGGGTGCAGGCTTGCCGTCGTTGGACCGCGTTTGGCCTGAGGCGGACATCGGGGCCGTTATCGGTGAAGACAACAGATCTGAATCGTTCTGGACAGCCACCGCTTCGGCTTCTTTCCCTTCTAAAAGGGCCTGAACAGCAGCGTTGTTGACGTTTTTTCCATCCACAACGATCTGAATAGCGCACAGATCATCGTCGACGACATGATCTTGTTCATCGTCAACTTGTACCATAAAAATATCAACGTTGTACCATGAATCTATCCATTGTTGAACCTTGATGCTTTTCCGGAGGCGTTTCTTGTATTTTTGTTGACGCGAGTGTGCATGCGATCCTCGTGATAGGGTGGCTTGATCGAGCTTCATTCTCCAATATGCGACAGGGCCGTCGAATCGTGAGAACGATTCGATATCCATGCTCTGATACCAATTGATGCGGATTGGTTTTCGGCGACGGCGGAAAATAAAATATTTGACGGTGGATTTTGGTGGAGAAGAAAATGGAGGGATTGAGAAGAGAATGGAGGGGTTGAGAGAAGAAGCTCGTCAGGAACACGAGGGGATGGAGAAAAGAAACGTGAAGACCACGTGAGGGGAGAGAGAGAGGGAGAGAGAGAGAGAGAGGAAAATGGAGGGGTTGAGAGGAGAAGCTCGTCAGGAACACGAGGGGATGGAGAAAAGAAACGTGAAGACCACGTGAGGGGAGAGAGAGAGAGAGGAGAGAGAGATAGAGAATAAAATCTCAATTTTTCATATCAACTGAACTGTCTTTACAATAGGCTACCAACCTCTTTATATAGTAGAGGTGGAATTACAAAAATAGAAAGCAAATCAAATTTAAAATCCCACTCGATCCTAATTGACTCTAATTGATTTGAATTAAAATTCAAATCGACTCTATCCTAATTTGACTCTAATTCAAAATTCGAAAATCAAATTTAAACTGACTAATTAATTTCGAGATCACATACAATCTCTTTATTTAAATAAAAATGGGACGATTCGAATAAACGTAAATAAAAACATCAAGCCCTATATTTTAATTTTGTGTTGCATCAGTTCTTTGCCGTTCTCTTGTACAGTTGTCGTTAATCAATGCATAATCTCATGGATCTGTCCTTCTTTTTGATAAATAGAACCGGAGCACCCCAAGGTAAAGTGCTCGGCCTCACGAATCCCAAGTCAAGTAACTCCTATAATTGCACCTTCAGCTCCCGCAGCTCAGCTGGTGCCATACGGTAAGGAGCCATCGAGATCGGCTGGGTGCCTGGTAGTAATGTGATCTCGAAATCGATCTCTCTCTCAGGAGGTAATCCTGGTACTTGCATCAGGAAAAATATCTGGGTATTATGATACTACTCGGATGTCATGTATCATCGGCTCCTGATCATATACCTCTCGAACAAATGCAAGGTATGAATCGCAACCCTGATCAGGAAGTCGCTGAGCTCGCAACACTGAAATGTACTCCATGGTGAAGTCATGTATGGTACCCTCAAAAGTAAACTCGGGTAAATCTGGGATCCTGAAAATAACTTTCTTCCTAAAGCAATCAACAAGCACATGATGAGCTGATAACCAATCCATGCACAAAATCAAGTCAAACTCATCAAGATGTAGAAGTAAACAATCTGCGAGCATCTCGTGTCCGCCAATCAGTATGGGCAAGTGCCTGACTATCAGAGAAATGACAAACAACTGGCCACCTGCCCTCGGATGTGATATGGAGAAGAAAGAGTCTCTGCAACTCTATCCAAAGAAGCTAGTAGCCTCGAAGTAAGAAAAGAATGTGTCGCAACAGAATCAAATACAATGTGGAAAGCTCGATAAGAGCAGTCAGTATGCGTGCTAGCTGGTCAGTCGTCTCCTGGCCTGGTCGAGATGTCATGGCTCTGTATGAGAGCCATAACTAGTCATAGAAGTACCATTTGAAGATACTTATAATATATGTTTTTTCTCTTCTTGGGATATAATATGAAAATTAATGCAATTGGTGACATCTGTGGTGATTGAATCTGAATGTCATATTTCCCTTCTCGGACTCACGACAAGTCGGAAGACTGCCGCTATCCGAGAACTTAATGCGATCGGAATTGAAATACTGCGAATGTGCATATCGAGGTACCACTGCTCTGATACCAAACTGTGAACCCCCAAGGATCCGGGTACCCGTTTACACACATTTCGCGTTACAACATTCATTCGTATTAGATCGCATAAGCTATAGAAAAGCAGGGAAATTTTTCGCGCGGATAATTTTTCACGTGACATTCATATCCACAATCATAACCACAAATTAATAGAGGCAAATGGCACCAAAATATCATTTCATTAATTTCCATATAATTTTACAACATGTACAGTGTCTGCTAGTACATACAACATCCCAAAAATTTGACTGAAGAGAAGAAGCATTTTACAATATCACTTGAACTAAAAACTGTAACAAAAACCACATACCGTCTGGTATAAACTCTATCTCCTGGAACCATGTATAGCTACTGAGCTGCTACTGAAAAGTAGGCTGTTTGCCTGCCAAGCGTGCAAGGAAGAAAAGGCGTCTGCGGGCGCTGGTACTGTTAGCAATGTGAGCCCCGGGCGAACCATTTCTACAATAAATGTTATTGTAATGAATAGATTATCAATGAAAATTATTGATTATTTTTCACTCCCCTTTCTGAGATTAATGAATGAATGCACTATAGGGTCCCTCTGTACAATAAGGGTTATGTACCATGGCCAACTTGATGATCATACAGCTGTTGATTCATTGGATGGATCATAGAGGCTCATGCTTGGATGAATATCTAAGGAGTTAGATAGAGGACTCATCAAGCATCATCAAATGATCATTAAGTGATGATCTCCAAACTGAGTAGGAGATGGCAATCCTATCTCATATGACTGATATCTGACTGACCTCTTGATGCATGTCCTCTGCATGTGAATAGTGATTCAGAGGTGTCAGGTTAGTTAAGTCAATGGGTTGACTTGACGAGATCGAGATAACCAAAGACCTACGTTGAATACTGTCACAACATAGGCATGCATCCTCTGACTAGAGACAGATGTATTGCTATATGTCTGAGTATGTACATTTGGCAGACCAATAGGTTGATGACCTAATCAAGGTCTATATACCGGCGAGCTGGTGTGCATGTAAGGACATATGAGTAATGCGATCTCTCAAAGGGATCATACAGGTTCACCTGTGAACCGGGAGACATGAGCTCACTCATGAGGTATTGGGACTGAACAAATTCCATGCATGGTCGTCGTGCTTTGGAAGCATGACATGAATTTGAAGGTAAGATATATGCTTTGTGAAAGCATATGATCTATACCAAATCCCGATGACCAAGATTGAGAAACTTAATGATCTAACCCTGAAGATGACAGTGTAAAAGTGATCTTTATCTTCAGGATGATCATGAGTCTTCCAGTATGTAGGATGTGCAGGTATTGGGAATACCTGAAGGGTGATTTGATCATATACGATTGTATAACCATGACGCTTCCATTCCGAGGGAGTGATGAAACAGGTTTGGATTTTAGTGACTCCTCTCATTAGAGAAGTGACCTAATCTTAGTCCATGAACTGGACATTGATCTGAATGAGATTCAGATGCAATGAGAAGATTAAGTCTACGGTCTTGATTTGATCAAGCATCAGTGGGAGGTCCATAGGATCTGGATTTGAGATATGATGTCAACATCCAAGTCACTATACGTGGAATAATACAATCGCCCTGTCCTTATCTCCAAGTATCTGAGGAGAAATAGCATTGTTCTTAAATGGTTTAAGAACAATTCCATAAGATCTAAGCAAAGAGAATTTGATAATTAAAAGTGTTTTAATTATCATGATGTATGAGAAATTATCCAATATGATTAAATGTGATTTAATTAGTTTGGATAAGAATAATGTGGATAGAGATATCCAATTATTCATAATATATTATAAATATGATTTATAATGTATTAGAGAGAGTTAATTATAATTTATATGTGTTGATTAATTATGATGTGTATTGGATACACATTGTGTAATTAATTAACAATATGAACTACATGTTGTTTTGGGTTGTGAATATGATTCACAATTTTTCCATGGCAAGATTGCAATATTCTCAAAGATAATTGTGAATTATTTTTGAGAAATAAAACCCAAATAAATTTGTTGCAAATAAATAAGAGAGATTTCATGGAGATATGCAATCTCATGGATTTCCATGAGATTGCAATCTCCATGCAATCTCATGGACGGCACACCACTCCTAATTGGAGTGGGTGTGCGCCCAATTGGAAGGCACATGGAGATGAAATCTCCATGTGTCTTCTCTCCTTATTTGTTGGGTTGATTTAGGAATGAATTATATTTGATTTTGTCAAATATATTTTAACCTAAATTTGTTGCTTTTGACAACAACAATCTTAGCCATTGGATGAACATAAATCAATCTCATCCATTGATTCTATGTGTCCCATGGATTGAGATCCATGGATCCCAAAACCCTATAAATAGAGAGGCATACTTGGCTCTCTCTTTACACATGCTATTGTAGCACAAACTCTCTCTCTCTTTCTCATATACACGACAGCCCTCTCTCTCCCTCTCTTCTTGGTGGCCGTCCACCTTGGTGGAGAGAAACGTCGTCGCCTGCGCCATCGTGCTGCCGCTTCGACTCTCTGCGGTTCTTTGTCTTCTTGGAGTGCTTCACTCACGAAGGAGACGTTTGATCTCGTGCGACGAGATCAGGAGCAACCGTGCTTGGATCATCTTGGATTACGAGGACACCGCGACTCATCTCCGCGCTCGCAAGCCGTTACTCCGACGATCGGACTTGAGACAGGAGGTCTCTTTTCATAGAGACTTGGTCAACCACGCTTCAAGAGGTATTGCATTATACTTGCTGTGGTTATAGATGAAACGATTTGAGAATGGTTCTCGGATCATGTGGTTTCATCGGTTTAAAATTTTTGAATTCCGCTGCACCGAACAACTAGTACGACTAGTCGTTCTTCGTCGTATTCGATTCGACGATCACGCTTCCGTGATGTGCTTGAGGATTTCCCCATATCCTTCAGGTACTTCCCATAAGCTTATATAAAAACAACATGCATTTATTGTGAGCAAAAGCAAGCAAGTAGAGAGGTAGGAACAACTCAAATTAAAATTTATTTCTACTTGCAAATGTAAAAGGTTTCCAAATTTTTAGTAAGCTCCTAGCCATTACCTCAACATTTCCCGCATAAGTATATTTCAATGGTAATTAATTTATCACAAGTATGTATATTTTATTCTTATATTACTCAGAGATCATATTTATGGATTTTGATGATGGGAAAGATGAGATGAGAAGATATAATGATTTATTAAATTCTTAAGTGTAGTGGATAGTCTGTGGTATTGGTTCGGGTGAAACCTCGCACTATGACTCTAAGACTTGGGGAATGTCTTAGGGTTGGGGTGCCTCCGTAGGCATGCGGTGTTGTATAATGCATCCTAATTAAGTTCCCAACACGTCCACTAGCTTAATGAGATTTCGATTCAGATTGTAGTTACTTCCATTTACTCAGCTTGATTGTAATCTTTATAAGGATTTCGAAACAGATTATAGTCACTTCCAATCATCTCAATTTTAATTGTATTTCCTCCAAACCTTTACAGTAACTCTCCCGGATATAACTCTCAATGATGTAGATATAGATATAGACATGGATAATCTGGATGTAGAATCGCCAAGTCTGTTGGCGAAAGAAAAACTCAAGCGGTGAAGAAGCCAACAAAAGGGCTCTTCCCTCTCGCCCTCTAATTGGAAGCGCGGTCCAATAGAGGGATAGGTCTACTCCCAAACTACGCCACTGAGACGGGTGAGAGAGACTTCCCGGAAAAGTCACTCAAGAAAAACGGCCCGACTAGTACGGGCAACCGAGCTCGTATGTACACTGAAAACAAGGATCCCCCGCCTGGGTATCCTAAACAGAGGGTCAGCGTAACTGGTCTAAAGTCGGGATCCCAATGAGGAGTAAAAACACTGCGAGCTCGCGTAAAACCGAAAAGGGACTGGGATCCTAGACGGCACATTGGCGGCCGCTGCCCGAACCGGGCTTTCTTCTTCTCGCCCAGTTGAGAGTCACCGCGCTCTCGCACGGTCAGGTGTAAGGATCACCATGACCGGCATAAATAATCGGTATCACTGATTTATTATCATTTTCATTCATTCCTTGACTGATCTAACCTTTTTAAATCCCTTCTATGGTCAACTTATATATTATATACATGTATAAAGAGAGAGAGATACCCCAACTGTATATTTTGATGTATTATATATCAAGTGTAATTTAATGATATTTCCCTATCATGTTATGTATGAAATATATAAGGAGATACCCAATCATGAATGACATTATGTAGCTAGACTATTTTGTAAATGATCAGGGAGTGTTAGAAACTGAAATGTATATAAGAATACTGATATAACTTACCAAAATCAGACTGGTATTCTCCTGACTATCAAAAACATAAAGCCTTACTAACATATTTCTTAGGCAACTTCTGATTTAAGGTCATGCCTATTATGTCAACAATTTCATATCTATATACGTTAATAAGTCTGGATCGATGACCCTTTTAACAAAATTCGAACGAAATTAAGGTTACAAATATATTGAATGCCCCAACTGTAAGGTCTACAGTCAATAATTTCCATCTATGTTCCTTTTTATACATTGTATCACTTCTGCATTTGATAGGTCAGCTAACAGACAATGGGAGGTCATTCACTGAACATCTCTCATTTGTATGGAACTCTTTTCATATTCCAAATTTTAAATTTTAGTATTAGTAGCAAACCCCTGATTTACTACTTTGCAGTGTTGTAAAAGTCGCCCGACTGGCCCGATTAGTAGGTCCGACTAGTCTAGTCAGTGGGGTGGCCGACCGAGTACCGACTAATTCCGACTAGGTACACTAATCGACCAATTTTCGCTCGGAGATACTGTATTTTTTTAATGTTTTACTTTTTATAAGCAAACTTAGTATAATATGCCTAATGTTTTATTTAAATTCAATATTTTCTTTTATTTTATTATGGTAGTATATAAATGTACAAAATCTATGTAAATATATGTATAAAAAATGAGTTATATATTTAAAATAATTATAAAATTCAAAGTCGATTAAAGTCCGACTAAATCCGATTAGTCGCCCGACTGCCGATTAATCCTTAGTCAGTGACCCAACCGACCGAGTACCGACTACCGACTTTTGCAACCTTGCTACTTTGACTACTTAATTTGAGCTCTCTAGGCTAAGCGACACTTTACTGCTCATTCTACATTCTTTTCATTACTAATATATAGGATCCTACTTGGCCTTTCTCTTATAAGCTTCAAAGATCAGTTGCTCCAGTTTCTTATTCAATCTATACTGCTGGCACTTTATTGGACATGTATAGCCAAACTACTCATCAAACAGATGATATGAGAGATTTTGAATCAACTAATTTAGCAAATATAAGTGTCTTATTCTGTAATTTATCCAAAACTTTTATATAACTAGATGCATGTCATATTGAATTGTAAACAGGCAGGAAAACTTCCTTTTTATGTAGTTAGTTATAATAGTCCACCTTGATTATCCTATCTCATTTTATTCTAAAAAAAATCTGTATAAACATGCTTATTCTCATTGCACTTCACCTAACTTTTATTTAAAATGTACAGGAGTGTAAAGAACTATAAAATTTTGATGGACGAACTTCACAATTTGTTTCAGTAGTTATCTTAAAAGTAGAAAAGCCTTTGATGTCAAGAAACAAATAAGACGACGAAAAATCACGTTGTATTCAGATCTAATCTTTGATAAGTACACAAAGTTCAGAGCTAGAAGATGTCAAAAACATATTAATTTGAACAAAGATCCATGAATGGTGGCAAGAAAAAGACCTTGGATTGTGCATGCATGGCAGGAAGTAGAAGGAGAGAGGGGAGTGTACAAAATCAAGTGTAATTAGCATGCATGGCAGCAAGGAGGAGGGCTGAGGAATGTACCTCTTAGATCTCCAATTTGGGAGATTACCACATGCATGATGCTGCAATTCCCGGAGCAGCTTTGGCTGTAGCATTTGTTTCCAGATTGGCTTCAAATTGGAGCAGAAAATCCTCTTGTCAGGGGCTCGGTTTTGCAGTTCCAGCAAGAGAGGACAACAGCAGAAGAAAGGCTCCAGAAAAAGTATTTGGGCTGAAATCTGGGCTGTTTTGTAACAGCAGATCTGATGGCCAAGGGTAGCTGCTTGCAACAGTAGCTTGATGGAAGGTTTGCAGCAGCTCAACAGTGTTGTAGGAGGATGTGTAGCAATAATAGTTGCCCTCGGCAGTAGCAGAAGATGAAATTTAAGAAAGGAGGAAAGAAAGAGGATCTTGTTGGAAGTGGGGAGGGAGTTCTCGGCTGATATTCCAAGGGAAATATGAGAGAAAACAAAGAGAGGGAATGGGAAAGAAATGGGAGGAAATGACGATGGGTTGGTGTAAATAGGAGAAGGGGGTTATATATATAAGAGAAGGTTATAGTTTCTTGACACTTGGACTTACTATTAGTCCAAGTGGAAAGGTATATAAAAAAAATTCCAACGTCTGTACGTCTGTACAGACTTCAAATTCTGTACAGAAATTATTATTAATTTGTTTTATTTATATATTTTATTATTGTTATTGTAGATTAACAAAACTTCCGTATATCATGCCTCGATTGTCGGATTTCAACATACAATATCTTGATTTGATCGTTTCAGAATGACGGTCAATATGAGTACTTTCGGTTGGGTTTTGAATACCCGAAATTTCCGGATACGGTTTTTGTTTAAGATTAAATTTTGTGATTTAAAAATATCAAACGACCTCCGATTGACGAACGGTCAATTCCGTTGGTCTTGTTTCGTCGAATCGGGTCTAATGACGGTCTCGGTTTTTTTTTGGGTTTCCAAATTTGCGTCGCGACTTTTCACGGCACGCATTACGATGCGACCGATTTTTGGTTGTTTTCGCCTGAATGACTTTTGATTCACGATCAATTGATCGATTTAGGTTATTTGACATTGACAAACAACTTTATTGGATTAATCAGACGCTAATTGGGTCGAGTTCGGGTTTGACGGATTCCGGATGTTGCAAATAGAAGGGCAATGATATTTAAAATTTACAAACTACCTGCATAGAAAATAGTTTTAAAGTGTTCTGTATGTATGCCCATTTCCACCCATTAACCCCATAATCTTTCTTATGTATACATATATTTTCGTTTATTGATTATATGATCTTTACACATGATATTATCTATCTGGATATCAAATTGATAGATCTTGCTGTTGATGATATTGATTCCCTGATCTGGCCATTGTTTCTGTCTAAATTTCATGTCTTTAGTGGATAGCCTGTGGCTTAGTTTGAATGTGACCTCACGCTATGACTCTATGGCGTGCAGAGTAACATAGAGTTGAAGTGCTTCCATAGGCATGCAATGAATTGTTATGCATCTTAACTAAGTTCCAACACGTCAACTAGTTTAACTTATCACTTGTAGTAGTCCCAAGATCCGATCTATTATCGATGATCGATGATTTGATGATGATGATTAATTCTGTACCAAGGCCAAATTTAGTCAACTCGATGATAATCCACATAATTGTAACTGATCTTGTCTCTAACCAAGTTCAATTGTAACCAACTCCAATCTTAGCTGTGATTGATCTCAACTTTTGGCCAACTTAATTGTAATTGATATCAAATGTAGCCATCGCCAAGCCTGTTGGCGGAACGGTAACTAAAACTCAAGCGGTGAGGAAGTCTCCTAAGAGACCCTTCCGTCTCGCCATCTAAGTGGAAGTGTTTCCAATAGAGGGATAGGTCTACACCAAAACTACGTCACTAAGACGGGTGAGAAAGACTCTTACGAAAAGTCACTATAGAAATAGGTTCGGCTAGTAGGGGCTAACGATCTCGTAAGAAAAACTAAAGTCGAGGGCTCCCCAGACTAGGTACCCTAAACAGAGGGTAAGCAGAACTGGTTAAAAGTCGGGATCCCAACGAGGCGTAAAAACGCTGCGAGCTCGTGTTAAAATCGTGAAATAGACTTGGATCCTAGACCTGCGCACTTGACGACCGCTGCTCTAACTGGACTTCTTTTCCTCTACCTAGTTGAGGGTCACCGCATCCTTGCACGGTCAAGTGTAAGAGTCGCTATGACCGGCACTAAAATTTGTCAATCATTGCTAATTCTCAATATTTTCACAGATCATTGATTTCCAACAATTTCACTTGATCACTGATTTTCAATATTTTCTCTTATTGGCATGCATTTTCATATACGATTGGTATCATTAGATGGTTAAGAACTTGTAGGAGAAATCAAGGAAAGGCCTAAATTGGAGGTTGGTAAAGTCTTATTTACTTGATAATATGAGAATATATATATATATATCACCTAATTTAATTGACTGTTTCAATAACTTCATTCAGTCATCATGATCTTCTCCAAATATATTGCTTGATATTTTGAATTTAAAATTATTATTATATTTTTATTATTTTATAATCAGTAATATTAATCAACCTCTTAGTTGATAAATAAGAAATTTTTCTGTCAAACCCTTCCGTTAATACTCTTCTCTTAGAATTCAGACCTTGTGTAGAACCAGTAATGTTATTTAAGATTTATGCAAGGAACAAACAACATATAATGATTTAAATTGTAATTCAAACTTTTGAATTATATATATATATATTATAAGGGGTTGATGGGGCTGCCCCGCCCCATTTTTTGCCAATATTTTTTTTATTTTTTTTTGAAAAATATCCCCATGTATATTCATTCCTATATCCCTCCTATATGCCATTCGAATTTCGTCAGAAACAGAGACTCCTAAGGCCTCCATCCAGATAGGGTCGATTTAAAAAATCCTACGATCGTTAAAAAATGATTGTCTGGATGGAGGCTGTAGGAGTCTCTGTTTTTGATGAAATTCGAATGGCATATAGAGGGGATATAGGGATGAATATACATGGCGATATTTTTCCAAAAAAAAAATTGCAAAAAATGGCGTGGGGGCAAACCCATTTTTTCCATATTATAAACTGTTGACGCATATTGAATAACTGTATCTCTTTGTTATTTTATTTTCTTGTTATTCTCTTTATGTAATTTACCCATAGGCTACTCTCCTATATAAGAGAGCTTAGGGCTATGGAATAGATTATCTCATTCACGTTTCCCAACATGGTATCAGAGCGACGATCCTAGACCGGAGTTCTCGAAACCCTAACCCTAACCCACCCCACCCGCCGGCCTCTCTTCTCCCTCTCTCTCTAATCGGCGCCGCCCACCTCAGCCGACCGGTGGTCTTCTCCGATCTCCGCGTCGGCGCATCGCCTCGCGCATCTCGCGCGCCTCGCGCCTGCGCCTGCGGTGCCCCTGCATCGCGCGCCGCCTTGTGCATCGCCTAGCCCATCTCGCGCATTGCGCATCGCGATCTCGAGGCCTTGTGCGCTTTGCTCCTCTGTGCGACTGTGCGCACTTCTACGCGCACTGTTGCATACCCCAGTGTGTGCCAGTGCACGCAATAGCGCACAGTTGCGTGCGCCAGTGCGCGCGTGATCCTCCAGTTGCGTGCGCGCGTGCTCCCTGCACGTGCCCACGTGCCCTAAGCACCAAAACCCTAGGGCACACAGCTTGATTTACATGGGGTTAGTTGCTTGACGTCTACACACGCAACTAATCCCGTCTATGTCATTGTAGACAAAGATTATCTTCTCTCAGTCGCTCCAGTCTTCCGTCTCCAGTATGTCAGACAGCAAGGCAGATATCCCGTCTATGGGCGTATTTCGTGGTCCAGCGCCCATTGTCAAGATGGATGGTACGAACTATGAACTGTGGGCAATGCAGTTCATGAGTATGATGAAGTCTACAGGTAAGAAGCACATTCTTACCGAGTCCGAGCCTGCAGAGAAGACTGGAGTCCATGCCTCATGGGAGGCTGATGATGCATATGCCAAGGTGTGGCTATCCGGCACATTAGCTATTGAAATCGCCAATGACATTCTACATCAACCCACAGCAAAAGACATGTGGGATATCCTGTCAGCGACATATTCTCAGGCGAAGAACGAGACGAAGATCCTGCAACTACAACATGATATATTCACAATAAAGCAGAACGGTCGTCCTTTACATTCTCTCTATACATCATTGAGAGGGATGTTTGAGAAGCTCTATAGCTTCATGCCTCTTACCGCCACGCCAGAACAGCAGAAGACATACAGGAATGCGACGATGGTGGGTGTGTTTCTCGCTGCACTTGATCCGGAGTATGAGGCAGCACGTTCACAGATCCTGGCGGACTCGACTATTCCTCCCATGGAGGAAGCTTTTCACAGATTGAGTAGAATCACAGTGCCTTCAGCAGCTGCGAGTCAGAATCCCTCAGCCATGGCGGCCAACAGAGGCCGCGGTTTTCATCACCAGGGCCGTGGACGTACTCCTCGTGGAAGGGGTGGCCGCACTAGGCCAACATGCTCATATTGTCACCGAGTCGGACATACTGAAGACACATGCTACTCAAAGCATGGATTTCCTGCATCTGCACGAGCCGCTGAGCGGATAGAGCCCCCGTCTGCTGCTACATTGGATCCAGTGTTCACGAAAGCGGCCCGTGCGGCCGCTTATGCGGCCGCATATGCGTATGCGGTGCCCTCAGCGCACCGCTTTCCTGAAGCCCCCCATTATGCGCCCTGTGCGCTTATGCGGGCCGCATATGCGGGCTATGCGGCCGCATATGCGGTCTGTACGGCCGCATACACATTTATTTATTTATTTTTTATTTTTTTTATTTGTGCCATGTTTTGTTGGGTTGTTTATGCCATGTTATCCTTACTTTTGATGCATGCTAACCAAGCATTACATGATTATTTGAATCCATCATTAAAGTAGTTGTACTTCGAGATTGGAGTAAACACACAAGGAAGAAAAAGAATAATATACTAATAATTTTGCAAACTAATTTAGTCAGTTAATAGTTATTATGAATGTAATATATTATATGTAAAGTTTGGTACTTTTGATGGAGGATCAATTATAAATATAACGACAGAGATAAATGACATTATATTCAACAATAGAGGCATTTTGTGCGCTAACTTTTTTATTTTGTTGATTGTTATCAATTATTTTTTGTGTTAACCGTTCTAGTGAAGTATTGATATTTGATTGATAGAGATTGTTTTGAACTCTATATGAAAGTTATTTTTCTTAGATCTTCTGTTGGACCACAATTATACATAAGTTTGGTTCTGTTGTAGTTACTTTTGTATATATTTATTTATTTTTAAATAAAAAATTAGGAAACCGCGTAGAACCGCATATACCCCGCATATGCCCCCGCATACCGCTTAAGCGCTATTCAGTGACCTGTCCGAACGCATACGCATACCGCTTTCCTGAACCTTGATTGGATCAACGATTTGATGATCTAGTTGCCCGCCTCAGGGGCATTATCCCACCATCCGGTCCAGCACCGACTACAGAGAGTCATACTGATGCTGCTGCTTCTGCTCCTGCCTCTACTAGTACTTCAGGTAGTACACTTGCACTCCACAGTAGTAGATCTGATACTTTACCGTGGATCACGGACTCGGGCGCTACACATCATCTATGTGGCGACCAGAGTCTACTTACAGGATAAACTCAGATTCCTCCAGGACGGACAGTAGTGATTGCCAATGGCACCCACTCCCCTATCACGGATCAGGGGGAGATTAGATTGACATCTTCTATGCAGCTCAAGAATGTCCTACATGCACCGCATTTTTCTATGAATATGTTGTCAATTAGTCAGATTACGAAGGATCTCCATTGTCGAGCTATTTTTGATCCATCTTCTTTGGTTTTTCATGACATCCGTACGGGCAACGTGATTGGTCATGGCTATGAGCAAGGAGGCCTTTATCGACTGAACCAGACCTCATTTGCTGGAACCACATCCTCTCCTGCTGGACAAGTATCTCCTCTCCTGTGGCATCTGCGCTTTGGTCATTTACCGCTTCAGAAGTTGCGTCTAGTTCTACCCTATGGTCTCTCTCACACACCTATCCAGTGTGAGGCATGTCAGTTGGGAAAGCATCACAGGTCGTCTTTTCCCAGTAGTCAAGGTCGGAGTAGTAACTCCAAGTTTGAGTTGTTTCATGTTTGATGCAGCGTGATCGCAACTAATAGGGCCGCATTTATTTAAATTAGTTAATTGTCAATTTTATTTACGTTTTTAAGTTGTCGTAAATGTCTAATTGAATAATTGAGATCGCCTGTGATCTCAACGTTATTTCGTAGATTTTAATTGCAATTATGGGTCAATTAATTAATTAGAGTCTAATTAATTAATTAGAGGTCAATTAGGATTTGTTAGAGTCCAATTAGGCAAGTCGGTTGTCAATTTAATTTGGTTTACTATTTTTGTAAACCCCTCTCTCCTATATAAAGAGAGGGTAGTCCATTGTTCTAGACAGTCAATTATGAAGTAAATTTGAGATTTTATCTCGTATCTCTCTCTCATCTCTCTTCTCCCTCCACGCGATCTCCGCGGTCTTCTCCTTCAACCTCTCGCATTCCCGGCGAGTTTTCTTCCTCTCAATCCCTCCAATTTCTCTTCTCAACCCATCCCGTTCTTCTACCAAAAAAGCCACCAAAAAATATATTATTATTTCATTCGCCGTCGCCGATTTCTCATTTGCATCAATTGGTATCAGAGCATGGATATCGAATCGTTCTCACGATTCGACGGTCCTGTCGCATATTGGAGAATGAAGCTCGATCAAGCCACCCTATCACGAGGATCGCATGCACACTCGCGTCAACAAAAATACAAGAAGCGCCTCCGGAAAAGCATCAAGGTTCAACAATGGATAGATTCATGGTACAACGTTGATATTTTTATGGTACAAGTTGACGACGAACAAGATCTTGTCGTCGACGATGATCTGTGCGCTATTCAGATCGTTGTGGATGGAAAAAACGTCAACAACGCTGCTGTTCAGGCCCTTTTAGAAGGGAAAGAAGCTGAAGCGGTGGCTGTCCAGAACGATTCAGATCTGTTGTCTTCACCGATAACGGCCCCGATGTCCGCCTCAGGCCAAACGCGGTCCAACGACGGCAAGCCTGCACCCCTGGGACCCAGTCGCACCCCGCCCCCAGCACCCCAGGGCGTGGTTGCCCCCCTGCGGCGCCCCCAGCCGCCGCCTTCCCCAACCCGACCTCAGCCGCACACCCCTCGCGACACCGCCAAACCCCAGCCGCGCCACCCCGCATTTCCCCGAACCATCCTTCTTCCCCTGCTACCCCCCAGCCGCGCCACTGACAACCCCTTTCCCCCCCATCCGATGTCGCCTCCCCCAGCACCTCCCCTCCTCCTCCCTCCGTTCCCGCTCCCCTCGACCACCCCTCTTCCCGTCCCGCAAGCGCCAGCCCTACCCCTGCGACGCCCCCACCGCCTCGCCCCATCTTCCCTCGCCTCCCAAGCGCCCTCGAATCCGCCTCCGATACCCCACTCCCGCACGCAAGCCGGCAACGCCGCCTCCCGCATCCCACCATCGCCTTACCCGCTCCAGCGCCAGCCCTCCTCCCCGAGATCGCCAACCTCCACGCGCAACCGACCACCGGGCCCCCGACTCGGTTCCGCCGCCAGCCGCTGGAGATGCCCCGCAACCCTCCCCGCGCCTAAGAAGAGAACCCTAACGGGTTTTGCGAAATCTACGGGATGTCAATCCCGTGGAAGGTGGGCATTGAAGCTAAATGGGAAAATTTGCAAAAAAAAACCCCAACTTCCGCTAAGTACATAGTGGTCCATAGCAGTATGAAAAGAGGGAAAAATGAAGGGGTACGAAAATTGCACCCCTACCCCTGGTGGCGAAAATTTTTTAAGAGAAGGGCTGAAAAACCAGGATTATAGGGACTTTCCTTATTCAAATAGGACTAGGACCTTGGGTTTCTCCTATATAAGGACCCCATGGCTCTACTTTTTGGACACATCTCCCCTTCTCCTCTCTTTGTGCCATTGCTTCATCATGGATTATTCAAGTGCCATATTCTCCATGCCGCATCAATTCTTTGAGCACCACGGGGAGAAGACGACGATCGAGCCAACGCCACAGTACGCCCCGCATATGTTCTTCAACCACGGTGGCCACGCCTCTCCCGCCCGCACATGGACTCCACCGTTCGCGCCCCACATGTTCTTCCAAAAAACCATTGACGCCGCCGAATCATCCTCCAAGCTTGCAGTTCACACAATTCGTCAGGAGCCGAATTTTTAAAGCGGTGGAGAGTTGATGCAGCGTGATCGCAACTAATAGGGCCGCATTTATTTAAATTAGTTAATTGTCAATTTTATTTACGTTTTTAAGTTGTCGTAAATGTCTAATTGAATAATTGAGATCGCATGTGATCTCAACGTTATTTCGTAGATTTTAATTGCAATTATAGGTCAATTAATTAATTAGAGTCTAATTAATTAATTAGAGGTCAATTAGGATTTGTTAGAGTCCAATTAGGCAAGTCGGTTGTCAATTTAATTTGGTTTACTATTTTTGTAAACCCCTCTCTCCTATATAAAGAGAGGGTAGTCCATTGTTCTAGACAGTCAATTATGAAGTAAATTTGAGATTTTATCTCGTATCTCTCTCTCATCTCTCTTCTCCCTCCACGCGATCTCCGCGGTCTTCTCCTTCAACCTCTCGCATTCCCGGCGAGTTTTCTTCCTCTCAATCCCTCCAATTTCTCTTCTCAACCCATCCCGTTCTTCTACCAAAAAAGCCACCAAAAAATATATTATTATTTCATTCGCCGTCGCCGATTTCTCATTTGCATCAAGAACCGTTATCCTTTGCCGCGCATCGATGATTTATTCGATCAGCTCCAGGGATCTTCGGTGTTCTCGAAGATTGATCTTTGCTCAGGCTACCATCAGCTGAGGATTCGAGAGTCTGATATTCCGAAGACCGCTTTCAGGACTCGTTATGGACACTACGAGTTTGTGGTAATGCCGTTTGGGCTCACCAATGCACCTGCGGCTTTCATGGACATGATGAACAGGATTTTCCGTCCATATTTGGACAAATTTGTAGTGGTGTTCATCGATGATGTGCTCATCTATTCACGGAATGAAGGGGATCATGCTAATAATCTGCGGATCGTCTTACGTACATTACGGGAGCCAAAGCTCTATGCCAAGTTAAGCAAGTGTGAGTTCTGGTTATCCCAGGTCTCATTTTTGGGACACGTCATTTCTGGAGCAGGTATCGCGGTTGATCCTGCGAAGATTGAGGCAGTCATGTCTTGGGAGCAGCCCAAGACAGTTATACAAATTCGGAGCTTCCTCGGGCTAGTGGGTTATTACAGACGCTTTGTCAGCGGATTTTCCCGCATTGTTCGCCCTCTGACACGACTGACGCAGAAGGGAGTTCCATTTATTTGGGACGATTCATGTGAGCAGGCCTTCCAGACACTGAAGAAGAGATTAAGTACAGCACCTATTCTTGCTCTTCCTTCAGGCACTCAGGACTATGCAGTTTATACAGATGCATCTGGAGAAGGTCTAGGAGTAGTGTTGATGCAGAGAGGACAGGTGATTGCTTATGCATCACGACAGTTGAGGCCGCATGAGCGAAACTACCCCACACACGATTTGGAATTGGCAGCAGTAGTCTTCGCTCTGAAGATCTGGCGCCACTATCTTTATGGGGTGAATTTCGAGATTTTCACTGATCATAAGAGCCTGAAGTACATCTTTGATCAGAAGGAGCTGAACATGAGGCAGCGCAGATGGCTCGAGCTACTGAAGGATTATGATTGCACGATCTCTTACCATCCCGATAAGGGAAACGTGATAGCCGATGCACTTAGCATGAGAGCACATGCAGAGTGTACGACGAACTGGCTATACACGTGGGATATACTTGCATCTTTGACCGATTGGCATCCACATGAGAGCGCATCCATTTCTACTGCCGTGCCTCCACGATTCAGCAGTTTGTGGGATCGTATTGTAGAGGGACAGAAGACATATCCTTGGATCCGAGATAGATACATGTGCGCCATAAAGGATGAATTTGATGATTTTATTGTGATGGAGTCTATTTTATGGAAGGCAAGATGGGTCGTTGTGCCCAACGACGAGCAGATACGCAGAGATATTCTTCATGAGGTACACAATTCACGGTTATCTATCCATCCAAGTAGCATGAAGATGTACCGTGATATGCGCCGACATTTCTGGTGGGAGAGCATTTCTATGGATTTTGTCACGGGATTGCCGAAAACACGAGGTGGCCATGATTCTGTTTGGGTCGTTGTTGATAGGTTGACCAAGTCAGCCCATTTCATACCTGTCAACACGACTCACACTCCATCCAGATTGGCCAAGCTTTATGTGCAGAATATCATCAGACTTCATGGTATACCACGAGAGGCGATGTCTAACAAGGATTCGCAATTTACTTCGCACTATTGGCATCAGTTCATGTCAGCACTACAGACAGAGTTGAAGATGAGTTCTGCATATCATCCACAGACCGACGGTCAGAGTGAGCGCACCATTCAGACACTAGAGGATTTGCTCCGCGCTTGCACTTTAGAGTGGAAAGGGTTTTGGAAGGACCATCTGTCGTTAGTAGAGTTCACGTACAACAACATCTATCATTCTATTATCGACATGGCACCACTCGAAGCCCTATACGGGCGGAGATGTCTTACACCTCTCAGTTGGCGGGAAGTAGGTGATCATATTCTCTATTCCGTGGATCTCTTGCAGGAGACCGCGAGAGCTGTTGATCTTGTGAGATGGAGGCTTCTGATGGCACAGAGCCGCCAGAAGAGCTATGCAGACCGTCGGAGAAGAGATTGGAGTTCCAGGTAATCCAATTCTTTCCTCTTCATCCATTCAATTATGACATATATGTATGTTAGATTAATCCCATACTAATGACATCCCTGTAAATTACAGGTGGGAGATTGGGTATTTCTCCGTGTATCTCCCATGAAGGGAATACCGAGATTTGGCATTCGTGGCAAGCTAGCGCCACGATATGTTGGACCATTCGAGATCCTTGCAAGAGTAGGGAAGGTGGCATACCGAGTAGCCCTTCCTCCACATGTTTCAGCTATACATGATGTCTTCCGTATATCCAACCTGAGGAAGTATGTGCATGATCCACGACACATCATCAGTTACGAGAATCTCGACGTAGAGCCATATTTGACTTACGAGGAGAAGCCGGTACAGATCATTGACAATGTTGTGAAGAAACTTCGCAGCAAAGAGATTCCATTGGTCAAGGTTTTGTGGCACCGACACAGTGTCAAGGAAGCAACATGGGAGACCGAAGCCGACATGCGGGCACGATACCCGCAGCTTTTCTGATGTAATCATCAACAAGCTTTTGTAATTAGATACATGATAAATATATGGTTTTTTTTCTCTTTGAGGCTTTATGGGTACAAAATCCTTTGAGGTTTTTATGGTCATATGAAATCCAAATAAAACACCAAATGACCTTGACTCGAGTCTCGAGGACGAGACTCCCTTTGAGGTTGTATATTTGTAACATCCGGAATCCGTCAAACCCGAACTCGACCCGATTAGCGTCTGATTAATCCAATAAAGTTGTTTGTCAATGTCAAATAACCTAAATCGATCAATTGATCGTGAATCAAAAGTCATTCGGGCGAAAACAACCAAAAATCGGTCGAATCGTAATGTGTGCCGTGAAAAAGTCGCGACGCAAATTCGGAAATCCCAAAAAAAAACCGAGACCGTCATTAGACCCGATTCGACGAAACAAGACCAACGGAATTGACCGTTCGTCAATCGGAGGTCGTTTGATATTTTTAAATCACAAAATTTAATCTTAAACAAAAATTGTATTCGGAAATTTCGGGTATTCAAAACCCAACCGAAAGTATATCAATATTATACTCATATTGACCGTCATTCTGAGACGATCAAATCAAGATATTGTATGTTGAAATCCGACAATCGAGGCATGATATACGGAAGTTTTGTTAATCTACAATAACAATAATAAAATATATAATAAAACAAATTAATAATAATTTCTGTACAGAATTTGAAGTTTGTACAAACGTACAGACGTTGGAATTTTTTATATACCTTTCCACTTGGACTAATAGTAAGTCCAAGTGTCAAGAAACTATAACCTTCTCTTATACTAGTGGTTATAACCGCGCTTCGCAGCGGAGGGAAAAAAGCCAATAATATTTAGCAATCTTATATTATATAAATAGGGTTAAATGGGGTTGTCCCGTAGTGGAGGAGCTAATTTGGCTCCTCCTGCCACATTTTTCCTATTTATTTATTTTTTTTCGAAAATTTCTTCCACGGAATTTCATCACTATATCCCTATATTATGTCGTTCAAATTGCGTGTGAAACAGAGACCCTTTCGGCCTCCATCCAGGCAATCATTTTTAAAGGTAACAGAATTACTAAAATCGACCCCATTTGGATGGAGAGCTTAGGAATCTCTATTTCACACGTAATTTAAATGACATAATATAGGGATATAGTGATGAAATTACATGGCATCAATTTTCAAAAAAAATAAAAAATGATAAAAATAGGATGGGGAAGTCAAGTTAGCTCCCCCTCGAGATAACCACATTTAACCCATATAAATAACACAATATTTATATTCTTCTTTCAATTGATACAAATAGACAGAATGTTACACTGAAATTCTATTATAATCACACTGTTGATAATATTAGGAATATATTATTAAAATTTGGTATGACCATCTAATGTCTTAGCTAAAAACTACAACCACAACAAACATAAGCGGAAAAAAACATAGATACATTCTATAATCTATAACCACCACTAATATTTTGGTGATGACAATGCATTCGTATAGCACTTCTCACCATCGTTGATTACATTGGCTACGATCATGAGCTTTGTTGGTAGTTTTTATGCCACCAAAAGCCTAAAACAAAACTATAAAAAAGAGCCTACGCAAGGTCTCTCTTATTTCCTCCCTTCTCCTCCAATCTGGACTCATGACACTACTTCTCAAACAACGCAGGTGGTGGGTACTCCCTTTAGACCCCTCAACTGTCCACAATGTTACCAATGAAGACATGTTGAGATGGTACATCATCTTATTTTTCACCAATTTATGGAAAAGGCTCACAGCAATTCGTGGAATTTCTCTAAATCAGACCGAAGACTAATATAAAACCTTATTGCAATGGTAAGATCTGGTCAAACTATAAAATCAAAACTGGTTCAATTGTATGATGACATCTCGACCTTTAAAATTGAATTAAATTGAATCAGTGAGGGAAATGTGGTCGAATCAGCTGATTAAATCAAAATAAATTAAAGTATGTATAAAAATACATACTCAAATATACTTGAAATGTAGTTAAAATACACAGTAGATGTATATTTCTTAATGTTATATAAACTATTTTTTTAATATACATTTTCAGAACTTATACATATAGAAATCAATGATTCTATTTAATTCAATTTTAAACAAAATACTTTATAGAATAATAATAATATTAAGATTTTATAGTCAATTGAATCATGGTCTAAACAAAATTTTGACTGTTTCGATTGAACTGTTAGAATCGGTTGACTATATTGTTCCAAGTCAAGTTCATCGATCCAACTCGTGCAACTGATTGTTCCAATCTGATTTTCAGAACATTGATCTGTGGCCTAAATCAAGAGCAACTTATCTACATAGGGACTTTTATAAATGGGCGTGAATATATTCCAACCTCATATCCAAAAAATTACTTTGGCAACCTTTTGATATGGGCCTCCCCGACGTTCAAGACATGAGAGCTTCTAAAACTGAGCTATGCTCATGATCTTCATACGATAGTAAACATTATCGTATATTTCAAATCATTCATTCACCGTAGGGAGATAATGAGGACAAAGGGAGGGAGGACATTGTTATCCAAGAAGTGACGGGGAACATGATCTGCCACGATCTAGAAGCCGATAGATGGCTTAGTTCGACTTTCATGTAGGGATGAAAATGGATCGGATACGGATATGCCTATTTACATATCCATATTCGTTTCATCTCAATCGAATACGAATACAGATACATATATGATTCGGATATGCATAAGCACACAATTTTCTTAAAAATATGGATACAAATTTAAATCAGATATTTATCGTATCCGAATACGGATCGAATATATAGCGGACTCTAATACGGATCGAATAAAGAGCTAATCTAAATATGAATCAAATAAAAAGTGAAATCCAAATATGGATCTAATAAACATGGAATCCAAATATGGATCGAGTGATTACATACGAATTGACTTTTTTTATCAAAGTTCATGATGATTTTAAAAAAATGGTAATGAAAAATAAGTTGCATCATGACAAAAGGGAGAATCAAGGTGGCATGCGTTCTTGACTGAAAGCAAAAAGAGATAGAATTTCGTAACTTTTATTCATGCCCATCGACAAACAAATGGAAGTTTATTAATATCATTAATATATTGTATTTTCACTAAAAGAACTGCTATAATGACGCTTTTTTCAAAATCCGTCACTAAGTTAGCCATTGTTAAATATATGACGATGATATTATCCGTTACGAAATGACTTTTCGTACTCGAAATTAGTGATGTCGCTATATCATCAGCAATGGCTCACATAGCGATGCTTATTGGTTGCTATTTTTTAAACTTAGAATTAATCGTCGTTAGATTCTTAACTAAAAAATAACGACGATTAGTTGATATTTTGAAAAATAGCAACGGATAAGCATCGCTATATGGACTGTTGCTAATGATATAACGACAGATATGATATTCGTTGCTAACTTTGAGTAAGAAAACTCATTTCGCAACGAATAATATCATCATTATATATTTAATAACGATTAATTTAGTTACAGATTTTGAAAAAGCATCACTATAACTCAATTTTGTTGTTGTGTTTATAATGTATAATACTAATATAATAATACATGGTTGTGGCTTGTATTATATTAACTAATATGTAAGAATATTAAATATTGAATATGGATATCCGGATCCAGATTCGAATATTCAAGCCATATATGTATTCATATCCGAAAACTTTTTACAGCCCATATCTATATTCGTCCGTATTCGACTAATATTCAGATATGGATATCTGTATCTGTTAATTTTCCAAATACAGTAAACATATATTATGACATATGCATATCCATTTTCATCCCTACTTCCAAGCCATCGACATTGACAGACCTCCTTCTACATCTGTGATGTCGTCTTATAAGGATATACTAATATTGGTGTAACCATTTTGTACCAAGAAGGTAAAATATGCACAATTCGTGTTGAGTTCTTTACTTCTACTTTTCTATCTTAGTAAAATCAATCATGATATCTAGAGTGATATCAAAGAAATAGACAACAAAATTTCAAACAGATGATAGCGGAGGTTGAAAAATAGGTAAATCATCAAATGAGTGTATGGAATTAAAATAAGGATCAAACTGGGGATCTAATACCCCGAGTTACTCCAATTAATAGAAATTTAATACTACTTGGTAATTCTAAGAAAATAATAATTTTTAATATAGATTAGCTTGAAGAATAATGACTTGCTCTTGGTTGTATGGAGATAAAAAGTAAGATATTAGATGGGGGCCTTGATCCGCAGTCACCTTCCCGTTCACTCATCAGCACTGTGCAGTGGATCGACCAACTCCCCTCTGTTAATCTCCGGAGGTTGGGCTGCTGTGCCCTTGCGGCCACCGTTTGGGCAATTTGGAAAGAACGTAACAGCCGTTGGAAATCTGGGCGCAGCTCTAATGCGCAAATGTTGGCAAGAACTATAATCTCTAACGTGAGGATTTCAATGACATTTTACTGATCTTTGTTTCACACTTTTTGTGTTTTACACGAAACTGCTATGCTTTGCAATGGTTCATTATCTGGTGCTCTCCTTACAGCCCTGTTGGCTGTGGAGGCCTTCAATTTTTTGTTTAGCTACACACTGGGTTGTGATCCCCCCTGTAATTTAGTTTAGTATACTGGAATACAATGGACTTATTACCTATAAAAAAAGATATTAGATGGGGGAGAAGAAAGAAAGAGGAGATTACGACGCATGTCCTATGAAAGGTGACAGAGAGATGGGATTGAGAGATAGGGAGGGGCTGATGAGGAAAGAAGGGAAGGACAATTGACAACTGTCATCCGGGAAAATGTTCCCAGCAATGGTGAGAGATTGAGGGCTTACGTAGAGAGAGAGATCAGACGAACTCGGTGTGATAACTGACAGCGTGCGGGAGATGCGAGAATGTGAGGAGAGATCAGGGAGAGAGCCATGTGTCGTATGGAGAGGAAGAGCTGGAAGAATCCAGCTTTAGAATAGATATAGATATATAACCCCCTTCTCCTATTTACACCAACCCATCGTCATTTCCTCCCATTTCTTTCCCATTCCCTCTCTTTGTTTTCTCTCATATTTCCCTTGGAATATCAGACGAGAACTCCCTCCCCACTTCCAACAAGATCCTCTTTCTTTCCTCCTTTCTTAAATTTCATCTTCTGCTACTGCCGAGGGCAACTATTATTGCTACACATCCTCCAACACTGTTGAGCAGCTGCAAACCTTCCATCAAGCTACTGTTGCAAGCAGCTACCCTTGGCCATCAGATCTGCTGTTACAAAACAGCCCAGATTTCAGCCCAAATACTTTTTTCTGGAGCCTTTCTTCTGTTGTTGTCCTCTCTTGCTGGAACTGCAAAACCAAGCCCCTGACAAGAGGATTTTCTGCTCCAATTTGAAGCCAATCTGGAAACAATTGCTACAGCCAAAGCTGCTCCTGGAATTGCATCTTCATGCATGTGGTAATCTCCCAAATTGGAGATCTAAGAGGTACATTCCTCAGCCCTCCTCCTTGCTGCCATGCATGCTAATTACACTTGATTTTGTACACTCCCCTCTCTCCTTCTACTTGCTGCCATGCATGCACAATCCAAGATCTTTTTCTTGCGACCATTCATGGATCTTTGTTCAAATTAATATGTTTTTGACATCATCTAGCCTCTGAACTTTGTGTACTTATCAAAAATAGATCTGAATACAACGTGATTTTTCTTCTTGTCTTATTTGTTTCTTGACATCAAAGGGTTTTCTACTTTTAAGATAACTACTGAAACAAATTGTGAAGTTCGTCCATCAAAATTTTATAGTTCTTTACACTCCTATACATTTTAAATAAAGTTAGGTGAAGTGCAAGGACAATAAGCATGTTTATACAGATTTTTTTTTAGAATAAAATGAGATAGGATAATCAAGGTGGACTATTATAGCTAACTACATAAAAAGGAAGTTTTCCTGCCTGTTTACAATTCAATATGACATGCATCTAGTTATATAAAAGTTTTGGATAAATTACAGAATAAGACACTTATATTTGCTAAATTAGTTGATTCAAAATCTCTCATATCATCTGTTTGATGAGTAGTTTGGCTATACATGTCCAATAAAGTGCCAGCAGTATAGATTGAATAAGAAACTGGAGAAACTGATCTTGAAGCTTATAAGAGAAATGCCAGGTAGGATCCTATATATTAGTAATGAAAAGAATGTAGAATGAGCAGTAAAGTGTCGCTTAGCCTAGAGAGCTCAAATTAAGTAGTCAAAGTAGTAAATCGGGGGTTTACTACTAATACTAAAATTTAAAATTTGGAATATGAAAAGAGTTTCCATACAAATGAGAGATGTTCAGTGAATGACCACCCATTGTCTGTTAGCTGACCTATCAAATGCAGAAGTGATACAATGTATAAAAAGGAACATAGATGGAAATTATTGACTGTAGACCTTACAGTTGGGGCATTCAATATATTTGTAACCTTAATTTCGTTCGAATTTTGTTAAAAGGGTCATCGATCCAGACTTATTAACGTAATAAAGATATGAAATTGTTGACATAATAGGCATGACCTTAAAGCAGAAGTTGCTAAGAAATATGTTTGTAAGGCATTATGTTTTTGATAGTCAGGAGAATACAGTGTGATTTTGGTAAGTTATATCAATATTCTTGTATACAATTTCAGTTTCTAACACTCCCTGATCATTTACAATACAAAATAGTCTAGTTACATAATGTCATTCATGATTGGGTATCTCCTTATATATTTAGGATTTTATCACTTGTACCCCTCCGAGATATTGCAATATCAGCTATGCCCCTATCTTTTTGGTAATATCAGTTGTGCCCCTCACTTCTTGTTATTTTTTCACTTGTGCCCCTCGGGTTAGTTACCGTCCATCCACAGTGCAAACGGACGTTAACTTTGAGGACATAGGCGGAATTAATTTTAAAAAAAAAGTTAAGAGGTCATTTTACATCCTCCTCCTCATCTTCTTCTTCCTCCTCTTCCCCATCCTCTTCTTCCTCCTCCTCCACCTCCTCCTCCTCCCTCTCTGCCCCCGCCCCTGCCCTGCACCGCCCAGCTCCGCCTCGAGCACTCCGCACCTCCTTCCAGCCCGCAGCCCCCGCCCCTGCCCCGCGCCGCCCAACCCCGCACCCCGCTCCCAGCCCGACCTCCCCCACCCCCTGCCGCCCCTCCGCCCCTACCTCCCTCCCAGCGCCGACCTCCCACACCCCCCTCCCAGCCCCGACTTCCCCTGCCATTTTCGATCCACCTTCCTCCCGAGTTCCGGAGTGACACAGAGCGTTGGCGTTCTCGCCGTAGAGCAAGGTCGAGGAAGGAGATGCTGGCGTGATCCATGCCGTCGTGAGCTTCTGCTCCGTCACGTGACAGCCTCCCGGAATCGCCGCCGGTAGAGGCAAAAACAAGGAGCTCTCGCCGAGCTCCGATCCATAGGCGCACGTCCATCCTCCATCGGCGTTTCACCTTCCAGGTTAGATTCATGTCACTTCTCTCATCTCTTCTATCTATCTCCTCGCTCATTCTCTCATCTTCTGATTCTCTTCCGTTTTTCTTCTCCGTCTCCATCTTCTCTGTCATTCCTCTACAATTTGATTTGATTTCATCAGGACATTCATTTGCAGGTAAATATCAGAAGTTTTCGTCAGGATTTCGTCGTGGTCCACACATGCGCAACAGACCACCATCGTGCATCTGAAGATTTGCAACAGCGAGAACAACATTCTTCGAGCAAACCGTCGAGCGCCTGCATACCCCTCCCAGCCCCGACCTCCCGCATCCCCCTCCCAGCCCCGACCTCCCGCACCCTCTGCCGCCCGACCTCCCCCGCCCCTCTGCCCCGACCTCCCCCGTCTCCTGCCCTCGCCTATCCCTCCTCCGGCCCCCGCGCCTCCTCCGGCCCCTTCTGCCCTCCTCCTCCGCCTTTGGCTGAAACTGGAGTTGAGTTTTTTTTGCTAAATTTTGATAAATTTTTTACTAATTGATTCATAAAAAGTCATCCAAAAATTCAATAAAATTCATCGTTTGATCCGTAACGAGTGATATGTCCGTGGAAATGTAAAAATTTTAGAGATTCGATGGATGCATGAAGGTGTTAGTAAGAGAGAGAAATTATGAAGAGAAGGAAGAAGAGCAAATGGAGGAGGAAGAAGATGAAGAAGGGTATGGACCATAATACCCTTCTTAACCACACCATGGTTTGAATAAATCATGGTTATTTTAATTTTTTGACGGTCAGTCTAACGGAAGGGCACATCTGGTGACGGAGCAAGAAGTTAGGGGCACAACTGATATTACCAAAAAGATAGGGGTATAACTGATATTACGATATCTCGGAGGGGCACAAGTGATAAAATCCCTATATATTTCATACATAACAAGATAGGGAAATATCATTAAATTACACTTGATATATAATACATCAAAATATACAGTTGGGGTATCTCTCTCTCTCTTTATATATATATATATATATATATAAGTTGACCATAGAAAGGATTTAAAAAGGTTAGATCAGTAAAGGAATGAATGAAAATGATAATAAATCAGTGATACCGATTATTTATGCCGGTCATGGTGATCCTTACACCTGACCGTGCGAGAGCGCGGTGACTCTCAACTGGGCGGAAGAAAGGAAGCTCAGTTCGGGCAGCGGCCGCCAAGTGCGCGGGTCTAGGATCCCAGTCCCTTTTCGGTTTTTACGCGAGCTCGCAGTGTTTTTACGCCTCGTTGGGATCCCAACTTTAGACCAGTTACGCTGACCCTCTGTTTAGGATACCCAGGCGGGGGATCCTTGGTTTTCAGTTGTACATACGAGCTCGGTTGCCCGTACTAGTTGGGTCGTTTTTATAGAGTGACTTTTCCGGGAAGTCTCTCTCACCCGTCTCAGTGGCGTAGTTCGGGAGTAGACCTATCCCTCTATTGGACCGCGCTTCCAATTAGAGGGCGAGACGGAAGAGCCCTTTTGTTGGCTTCTTCACCGCTTGAGTTTTTCTTTCGCCAACAAACTTGGCGATTCTACATCCAGATTATCCATATCTATATCTATATCTACATCATTGAGAGTTATATCCGGGAGAGTTACTGTAAAGGTTTGGAGGAAATACAATTAAAATTGAGATGATTGGAAGTGACTATAATCTGTTTCGAAATCCTTATAAAGATTACAATCAAGTTGAGTAAATGAAGTAACTACAATCTGAATCGAAATCTCATTAAGCTAGTGGACGTATTGGGAACTTAGTTAGGATGCATTATACAACACCGCATGCCTACGGAGGCACCCCAACCCTAAGACATTCCCCAAGTCTTCGAGTCATAGTGTGAGGTTTCACGCGAACCAAGACCACAGACTATCCACTAGACTTAAGAATTTAATAAATCGTTATATCTTCTCATCTTTCCCATCATCAAAATCCACAAATATGATCTCTGAGTAATATAAGAATAAAATATACATACTTGTGACAAATTAGTTACCATTGAAATATGCTTATGCGGGAAATGTTGAGGTAATGGCTAGGAGCTTACTAAAAATTTGGAAACCTTTTACATTTGTAAGTAGAAAAAAATTTTAATTTGAGTTGTTCCTACCTCTCTACTTGCTTGCTTTCGGTCACAATAAATGCCTGTTGTTTTTATATAAGCTTATGGGAAGTATCAGCGCCCGCTGACGCCTTTTCTTCCTTACACGCTTGGCAGGCAAACAGCTTGTTGTTCAATAGCAGCTCAGTAGCTATACATGGTTCCAGGAGATAGAGTTTATACCAGACGGTATGTGGTTTTTGTTACAATTTTTAGTTCAAGTGATATTGTAAAATGCTTCTTCTCTTCAGTCAAATTTTTGGGATGTTGTATGTACTAGCAGACACTGTACATGTTGTAAAATTATATGGAAATTAATGAAATGATACTTTGGTGCCATTTGTCTCTATTAATTTGTGGTTATGATTGTGGATATGAATGTCACGTGAAAAATTATTCGCGCGAAAAATTTCCCTGCTTTTCTATAGCTTATGCGATCTAATACGAATGAATGTTGTAACGCGAAATGTGTGTAAACGGGTACCCAGATCCTTGGGGGTTCACACTATTTGCTTTCTTTTGAACACATTAAATTATGTTATTTATATTATATGCTGGGTTGTAACGACATTTGTTGACATCATATTTTCCCTTTCATTCTTGGCAGGCAAAAAGCCTGCATCGCAGTAGCAGATTGGTGATAACGAGCACCCGTTGTTATACCAGAATATACAGTTATTACAATTTTTTGTTCGATTTCTGTAGTAGTGCTTTTCTTTTTGTTACATGATGTATATATATAAAGAGAGAAATTAATGCAATGCAAATTGATGGCACAACGCCGTCTAGTTGATTCTGTAGTTGTTACATTATGTGAATGTCAAATGCGAAAAATTTCACTTCAAATTCCATTGTATAAATGTGATCATTATCAAATGTAACACAACGAATGTTGTGTGATCATTAGGACCTGATGACAGTGTTCAGGAAATCGACCGAGCATACCGTATACTCGGCTGCATACTCGTACTCAGAAGCCTTGCCGCTCCGAGTATGACCAGATCGGCATCTAGGCGGGTCTGACCGCATACTCGACCGAGTATGCAGTATATGCGGCCGATTTTCAAATAAACATTTTCTAAAACCCTAACATAAATTTAGATACCTGACCTAACGCTCTTCCAATAGATGTTTTTGCTCATTTCACTCTATATTACTTTTTATCCCAATAGTTTTGTTCCGTATACCTTCAATTCTTTATTATTATATTCAAGAGATATAAAATTTAGACGATATTAACATGATATTAAAAATATATTTATATTCTTTATAATAAAAAAATACCAAACCGCATAAAACCGCATACTCCCTGCATACTCTCCCGCATATCGCATACTCTCTATGCAGTGACCCCTCCGACTGAATACCGCATTCCGCCTTCCTGAACATTGCATGATGACATTCTTATAGAAGTATGGAGAGTTCTCGATGAACACGGTTTGACTTGCTCACAAATTTATTCAATGTTATTTGACGAAGCAAGAAAATACATGAAGAATGGATGAGACGCATCGTGGCACCTCTTTATAATAATGAAGGAGACATTCAAAATTGTTCGAATTACATGTATGAAACTGATAAGTCACACTATGAAAATTTGGGAACATGTGATCGAAAAAATTTGAGACAAGTTTCCAAAGTAACAGAATTTCAATTCGGATTCATGTCAACTTGCTCAACTATTGAAGTTATCCACTTATTAAGGAGAACAATAGATATTTATAGGGCTAAAAGGAAGAACTTCCATGTAATTTCTTGATTTGGAGAAGGCTTGTGATTCAGTCTCACGGGATATTTGTGGAGAGTTTTTGACCAGAGAAAAGTCCATGTCATGTACATTAACCTTATAAAGGATACATATGATAGAGCTTCATCTTGTGTAAGGATCCAGTCTGGGAAGACCGACTATTTTGACATAAGCACCGGTCTGCATCAAGGTTCAGCTTTGAGTCCATTCCTTTTCACTTTGACTATGGATGGGTTGACTAGCTACATTCATGATGAGATACCATGGTATATATTGTTCATGGACGATATTGTGTTGATTGATGAGACTAGAGATGGAGTAAGTGTGAAGCTTAAGTTGGAGGCATGCTTAGGAGACTAAAGGATTTCGTATAAGTACGGCTACGACTGAATATATGGAATATACGTTTGATGGAAACAGCGGTGAAGGAATCGAAGTGAAGATTAGAGACAATAACATTTATAAGAAAGATTCTTTTAGATATCGGGGATCTATTTTGCAACATGATGGAGAAATCGAAGGAGATGTTACTCATAAAATAAATCTAGGCTGACTAAAGTGGAGAGGAGCTTCTATTGTTTTATGTGATAAGAAAATTCTTTTGAACATACACGAAAAGATGGGATTCGGAATGATGCGAATAGAAGGAAAGTTGGTGTCACTCCAATAGATGATAATATGAAAGAAAACCTCTTAAGATGGTTTGGCCACTAGCGAATGAGGTCGATTGATGCGCCAGATAGAAGATGTGGCACTTGAGATGTTGAGTTGGCTAAGAAAGGGCGATGAAAACCGTAGAAGTGTTGGAATACGACTATCCAAAGGGATCTAAGTTATTTGGATTTAAGCTTGAGAATGGCCCAAGAGAGATCTAAATAGAGGCAAAGAATCCATGCAGTTAATCATACCTAATGTAGAAAAAGGCTTTGTTGTTGTTGTTGAAACAAAATTCGATTGGAATTGTGTTAGATTATAAACTATATAAATAATCTTTGATACCACATTTATTATCATACAATAAATCTATATATCATATTGTTTATGTATGGTGGGCCTTCATCTTATAAAAGGATCTACTCAAGAAAATCGATTATTTGACATGAATCAAGCCTGCATGAGATAGAGAGGTAGTAAACATATCGGAGGGTGGGAATCACGAGAGAGATGGAAGGGTGAGGGAAGGAGGCGGTGTCGGGAGATCAACCTCGGGATAGGGGATAGGAGAAACATAGTGGGGGTGTCGGGAAGGCCACCTTCGAAGAGGTAGTAGTGAGTGAGTTGCGGCGAGGTAGTGTGATCTCATCGTGAAGGCGGCTGACCGGTTCCTCTGTTGAAGCGATGCTTCAAGTGCAGCATGGATGATTACTTGGCAAAGGCATGCCCAGCAAAGGCGACGGTTTACTACTGCTGCGGGGAGGAGGGTCACATGCACAAGGGATGCACCGCATCCTTGTGAAGGACAGCAACAGGGGACGAGGCTTCGAGGAAAGCATCCAAGGTGTCCTTGGAGGGCGTTGATCCGGTGAATGGGGTCATGATTGCTGAAGGTTCGAGGGAGGACTTAACATCGGTGGTAATGATCATTGAGGAGGGTCGTTCGATGGGTTGCTTATAGGACATCGCATGACTCTCCGATGGTATGTTGTGCATCCGAGGGATCAAAGCGAAGGAGATCCCTGGATTTCTTGGCAATGGTGGAGGTATGTTCCCATCAGGAGTCTAATGAGAAGGTCGTGCCTTAGGGATGGCATGAAGCAGAGCGCATCGACGTGGATGGTCGAGGTTAAGGGCCTCATGATCCGCTGCAGGGGCATCCACATAGTGAGGTGGGTGATTCAGTAAATCGGGGTGGTGGAGAGAGTTGTGAGTTCTGGACTCATGCCTGAGGAGAGTTGGGACTTGGTTGCGCAGCGGCGTGGTCGTCAGAGAAGCTTGCAATCAGAAATCTTCTTTCGTGCCGGTTGGTCCAAATTTTTAATGTTGATCAGGATGGTGGAGTCCGACCAGGAGATCTCATCTGTGTGTTCGGGGCTCTTTGTCGCGTCGGAGGTATTTCCAGCCAAACAAGCAGATCTATTGGGGGCAGCGTCGAACGATCGTCGACGGTCAAGGCTAGAGGAGAAGCTTCCGGTTGTGAGGCCAACCGTTACGAAAAGGATAGCGCATGATTTGCGTAACAGTCGGGAATTTTCAGGACTAAATTTGTGTGCGGAGAAAGCGGGATTAGGAGATGCCCTTCCTAATTTGGGTGTTTCCCCTTCTGACTTCTCGAAGGTTCTTGAGGCAAGTGGAGATATCTTGGTCGGTACGTTTGAGGGCAGCTCAGACCAGCCACGGGATCCAAATCGACTGGTCGAGATGGATGAGTCACACGGCCCGATTCTGGATCCAACTCCAATAATTGGTGTCCGTGTTGCATGTAAGGGTCATTCAGACATGTTCGATTATGGCAGGTCTAGTTTTAACCCCATTGTCTACCAGCAGGATCGGGATGGATTTGGCAGATCCCCTCTAGTTCCGAATATGCCTCGCTTTGCGGATCCGAGTTTGTTCAGGCCGAGCGGCACCGCTTTGATCGATGTGCCTCCAGTACCAGTGTTGTACGGCCTTTTTGGTGGGACTCTCGATCATCAGGGTGGGATTGGGGCATCCAATAGCCGTGTGGAGGAGCCCTCTCCAGCGAAGGCGCATGGAAACTCAGATATGGCCTTGATCGAGGGGCATCGAAATGACAAATAATGCAGATATTTTAAATCCTCCGGGCATTATAAAAGTTGCAAGATGTGTGAAGGCGGAGATGGGAATGCTCACGGCGACACGAGCTAGGAGAGGTAGGAGATTGAGCTTGGGGAAAGGGGTTTGAGGGGGAAGTGGGGTCCTGTCCCTTTCCTTTTCGCGCAAGAGAAGAAAGCCTGGAGCTCGGTTGTGGTTGAAGCGTAAACTTGAGGATCGGCTAGTGGTGCCTCTCGGTTCAACAGTGGTGCCTCTCGGCTGAAGGTGTTGTGATTCCAGTTGATTTGGTGGAGTCTGCGGTTGACATTCACGCGTGGGTTGCGGAATGCCTCAAGGTTTTCATCCCAGATGGTATTCCTTCGGAACTTGATGCTAAAGCAGACTGTGTAGCGTCACCTACGACTTTTTGGAGAGGAATCTGCTCAACTATGCTTGATGTGGTTCGTTTTCTGCGCCCGCAATTGGGGAACGACCGGAGATTTCAGTTTTGGACTGCTGACTGGTCTGGTCTTGGTAGGATGAGTGAGCTCTTTCCACGACTCTATGTGTTGGCTTCCAACAAGGAGGAGTCGGTGGCGGATGTTTGGTCGGATGGCGCATGAACACCGGTTTTTGTTTCAATCTGAGCAGCGGGTTGATGAGTTATTGCGTCTTTCTGCCATGTTAGGAAATATGGTTGGCCCTACTACGGGGAGGGATCATTGGCGCTGGAGGGATGGCTCCCTCTCGGTCCGGAAGGCATACAGGGCCCTTGTAGGGTAGCAACTGGTGGATGACACGGGTACGAGGGGCGACTGTTCGAGAATCTGGAAATGGAAGATCCCATTGAGGGTGATGATCCTCTTCTGGCTGCTTAGAAGGGAACGGATTTTAACGACGGCTAGGAGGGCGAGACTTTAGCCTAATGCTGAGGCCGGATGCGTGCGATGCAGATCAAATCGAAAGACATAGATCATTTGTTTTTTGTGTGTCCCGGTTCAGTTGAGGTGTCGCAAAAGGGAGATTGTACGGGGTTAAACTGGGAGGACAAGGCGTCTTTTTGGAACTCAATTGGTGGAGGTTGGACGGGCTCTGAGGAAGGGAGATTTAAAGCTTGTGCAATCGTGTGGGCATTGTGGTTGGGGAGGTTTTATGTCGACAATGTCTTGGGCACGCCACTACCCTTTTTCAGTTGTGGCGGATGTAATTTTTTACGTTTTTAATTTATACAATTTTTTGGTTAGATCTCTAAAGGAGATCTATCCCACTTTTCTCTCAAAAAAAACCCTTCGAGTGGAGCATCATGAAGCTAGTTGGAACGTGTGGGGTTTGAGGGAGGTGGAGAAGAGAAAGTCGGTTGGAAAGATGTTAAGTTCATGGCAAGTTGATGCAATTCCGTTGCAGGAGTTAAGGATCATTAGATGGATTCCTTCCTTTGGCGATCATTGGGGTACCACAAGCTTTCTGAGTTTCGAGCGATCCCGGTTGTGGGGGCGCTGGTTGAGTGATATTGGCATAGGACGGGGATATGATGGTAGCAGTCGAAGAATATGTAGGTGTTAGATCGGCGTATGTCCTATTGGAGCTTAGATTGGGGGCTGGAAGGGTGTTGTTGAGTTCAGTGTATGGCTCTTTTGGAGGGATGCGGGACTGGATTATATGGGAGGAATTGACTGTCAGGAGAGAGTTTCAAGGTGTTGTCTGGCTCATAGGTGGAGATTTCAATTTGACGATGCTCGCATCATATCGCCCTAGTGATCATGGGGGCCAGGATCATGGATCAGAGGCTTTTAAGGAGTTCGTGGGAGAGATGGGGTCAGAGTTGCTTGATGCTACAAATGGGAGATTCACTCCGTGTAACAGCTCATCAAGATCCCGTCTAGACTGCTTCTTGGCATCAGCGAAACTGATGGAGATGTTTCCTTTATCTTCTGTGTGTGTGATCCCCAAATAGCGATCGGACCATACTCCGATTAGTTGGGAGTCGGGGACAGGGAATGTTCCAAAGTCTATCTTCATATTTGAAAAAGCATGGTTGATGGATGACGGGTTCAGGGAGAAGGTAACGAATTTATGGAGTTCAGTTCAGGTAGAGGGGTCAGTCGCCCGTAGGTTGGCGCAAAAGATTGTGGGTTTGACGAAGTTGTTTATATTACATAAGAAGGAGGTAAACAGTGGTCGTAATGCGCGTAGAGAAGCTATAGTGAAGGAGATTGCTACACCGGACGAGATGGAGGATGGGTGCGATCTTGTCCTAGAGGAGCTACAAGTTCGCAGAGATTAGCTCAGGCTAATAGCTGAAGATGACAAACGAAGGGAAGTGGAGTAGCGCCAAAGGTCTAGACAAAAATGGGTAAAAGAAGGGGATGCAAATACAAGGTTCTTCCACGTTGTAGCAAGCAGAAGGAGAAGAAGAAACTTAATTCACGGCCTTCAGGCGGATGGAGAAAGGGATCCAAGGGGATGGGGAGATTGGTGTAGCAATCGTTGAGCACTTCCGTGAGTTTAGCAGGAAGGCGCCATCAAGCGGTCTAAGATGGAGTGGTAGAAGGGTAAGGTCGTTGAGGACGTATCAACAATCAAAACTTGTATCAGAATTTTCAAGGGCGGAGGTTCGTCGTGTTGTCTTCGACCTTAATGCTGATGAATATCCTGGCCCGGATGGACTTCTGATTCTTTTCGACAGAGAGTTTTGGGACACGGTAGAGGAGGATGTCATGGGGCTACTGTTGGAGTTTGAAGATGCAAACCGGGGTTTTGAGAAGCTCAACAGGTCCCTTTTATTCTTGCTCCCTAAAAAGGAGGGGGGTAGGGCGTGTGGATGGCTTTAGGCCTATTTCTCTTTCCAACGGCATATATCTCATTATGGCAAAAGTTCTGGCCAACAGACTCAAACTCGTCCTGGATGATCTGGTGTTGCCAGCCCAGTCAGCTTTTATTCCGAGTAGGCAAATGCTTGAAGGAGTGGTTTTGGCTTTGGAAATGGTCTCAGATTGGAAGAGAAGAGGGGTTGCTAGGTTCATCTGGAAGATGGATTTCTCAAAGGCCTACAACTGCATGAACTGAAAATTTATCTGGACATCACCGGTTAGAAGGGACTTCCCGAACATCTGGATAGATTGGATGAAGATGTGTATTACAACTTCTTCGTTTTCAGTGCTCGTTAACAGGAAACAGAAGGATGGTTTCTTTCAACCATAGAGAGGTGTGCGGCAGGGATGCCCTTTCGCCCCATTGTTATTTGTTCTTACAGAAGATGGATAGGATGTCATGTTTGGGCTGGCAGAAGTAGGAGGTTTCTTCAATGGATACACAAGGGAGGATATATCAGTACCGATTCTTCGGTATGCGAATGATACCATTTTCTTCGTTGAGGGAAGTCTATCAGAATGTAGGACAGTCCGGGTCGTTCTTGATATTTTTGGTGAGTTATCTGGGTTAAAGGTTAATGGTGCAAAGTCAGCTTTTCTCCCCTTTAACCTTGGCCCGGAGGTGAAGGTGGCTTGTGCAGAGATTCCAGCAACAGCGAAGAGGAGTCTTCTGATAAACTACCTCCTCCTGCCGCTTATGTGTGGAAGACTTAGACAAGTGGATTAGTTGCCTATTGTTGAGAAGCTAGAAAAAAAGTTGGATGTTCGGAAAGCATCTTATCTTTCAAGGGTGGAAGGCCGGTCATGGTGAAGGCGATTCTTGCGACAATCCATGTTTTATTCATGTCCACAAGGGTGATGCCGGTGGGTATCTGTAAGAGATTGGAGTCCTTGATGCGATGCTTCTTCTGGAGTTCTAATCAAGATGGCAAGGGGTTTGCATTGGTAGAATGGTCGGTGGTTACTACGACGATCGTGGATGAAGGGTTAGGAGTGTCTCGGTTGGATACCATGAACACGGCATTACCCGCGAAGTGGGTGATGAAGATATGGGGAGATGAGGATGGCTTGCTTCCAAAGTAGATAAGGTCCATCTATGGAATGTCATCTAACTTGGGTGCTAGTCCTGAGGTGGTGTCTTCACCGACCACCTTTTGGTGTGGGGTATGTTCCATCTTACCAACCCTGGCAACGTCGTTGAAGCCTTTGTTGGGTGATGGCCACGGTTTTCGTTTTTGAACGGACGATTGGTCTGAGGAGGGTGCTTTTTGTGACCTTTACCTCAGACTTCATGCTATGGCAATAGACAAAACGGCTTCAGTTGTGGATCTGTGGTCAGAGGGATCATGATCTCCTATGTTTGCGATGGACCTTTCGGATCAGATGGTGGAGGAGTTTCTGTGTCTTTTAGAGAGATTAGTGAGGCTTGAAGGTCCCTCTGGAGGAAGGGATTCATGGTGTTCGCGAGATGGTCGTTTCACAATCAAGAAGGCTTATAAGGTGGTATTTGCAACTCCGCTCCCAGTGGATTCAGAGGTTTCACGGGACAGTGCCAGGATTTGGAGTTGGGGGCTACCGATAAGGGTGGGCATTTTTTTTGTGGCTACGCAGAAGGGAATGTATTATGACAAATGCACGAAGGGCCATACTCTTTCCAGGGGTAGAGAAGGGTTGCAGGAGATGTGTTGGGGGCTGGAAGAGATCGATCATTTGTTCTTCCACTATCTTGTTTCGATGGAGGTGTGGAGTTTGCAAACACCTTAGGCATCAGGTGGGATGGAAAAGACTCCTTCTGGAACTCGATTGGCAGAAACTGGACATGATCGAGTGAAGGGTATCTGAAAGTCTGCGCAATATTGTTTGCGATGTTTGCGATGTTTTTACTATGAAAATGTATTGGGACACGCCCATGCTCTTTTTGACACTTGGTAAATGTAAATACCGGTGTTCAAAAACACGGCCTAGGCGGTCGCATATGCGGCTGCATATGCGTAGTCGGGCACTGGATCGAACCGCATATCCAGTATTCTGTACATATGCGGTTTGGGCGAGTATGCGGCCGAGCAAACCGCATATGCGGCCGAGTAAACCGCATATGCGGACGCATACTCGGCCACCTATTGGATAGAGCCCCTTCCTAGATGCTTCATCTTTTAGTTGCTGCAACTGATAGAAAATAAATGTTACTAATTGTTTATTAGAAAGATTTTTATGTTGTTTGTAAAAAATAAATTTTCATTTTTTATTTAAAATAAATGTTACTAATTGATTATTAGAAAAGATTTTTATGTTGTTGTTTGTAAAAAATAAATTTTCAATTTTATTTAAATAGAATACTTTTATTTAATTCCTATGAATGTTCTTTCCTATCTTTCTGCATTTGTTTAATTTATATTCAATACTTTTATTTTAGAATCAAATACATCTTTTGTGAAAAATATATCTATGAGTCGTTTTCTTTCTTCATTCAATACTTTTCTCGATTGTTCAGATATTTTGTAATAGACAATTACGTTAAATCCCCCTAGCTAGCTGCCATCTCATTAACGCTAGATAAAAGGAAATATGGTTATTTAATCAATTGAAATATATCGATTCACAATCCAATTTTCATTTAGTTAATTCATATAAAAGCATAAAAAAAATTTCTATGATTTACTATTGTTATATCTCAAAATAATGTTGCCTTATATTTTCATTCCTATAATAAGTATGCCAACAAATTTCACTTTCATTTTTTATGATTCACTCTTTTATCTAAAATTGTCATTTTTTAAAAGTTTCCTCTGAAATCATGTCGTACTAAAAAGTCTATGCATATATTTCATCTATTGTTATTTTTTCAAAATATAAATCTCTAATATTTGAATTCAATTTATTATTTTAATTATTTTTAAACTAAAATAATACAAACCGCATAATCCGCATATACTTCCGTATATCCACTTACTCGCTTAAGACCGCCTGACAGAACGAATACCGCATACTGACTTTCTGAGCCTTAGTAAATACTTTATTCTTTGAATAAATTTTTTGGATGGCGGGACATCGAGAAGATGTGCATATCAAAAAATAGTTTCGGAGATCGAAAGATCTTTAGAATTTTTGCATGTTATATAATTTTTTCAATGTACATTCTCTTTCCAAGGAATATAATCCCATTTCACACAAGCCACATGGATCAAAAAATAGCCCCATTCAAAACGGTGGTATGACAGCTCCCATTCCCCCACTCATCTAGCGAGTCCCAGAAACGAACCACTTAGTTGTTGACTCCAACTTGACTTGCAATTAGGGTTGAGCATTGGGCCATGCTAGCCGGACTCGGACCGCAACCCGACCCGTTAAACCTGGCCCGAACCCGTTTAAATTTGGGTCGGGCTCGGGGACAAAAAAACCCATTTCTAAAACAGGCCAGGTTCGGGTTGAGTAGAGCCAGTCCCGATACCCAGCCCGAAAGCACGACCCTAAAACTATAATATATAATATATTACTTAAACCCTAATCCCTCACGGCTCACCCCAACCAAATCCCCCTCAAATTCATCCACTCTCCAACGATACTATCACGCACTACATTTCAAAGTTTTTTAAAAAAATAAATGTATATGAAAAAATCAAAAGTCTTTGAAGAGAAAAAATCAAATACTTCAAAGTTTTTTTATCAAAATGACATTGGGATATCAAGATTCTTAGATTTATCACAAGTTTTAAAAAAATTTAAAAAGACATTTCCATATCACCTGTTGGATTAAACATTTTCAAAAAAAAATAAAAGTTTTTTAAAGGGCAAAAAGTTACTGGGTCGACCGAGCCCGAACTTGGCCCATTTAACTTCGGGTCGGGTTCGGGTTCGAGCTGGCCCATCAAGATTTTTTCGAGCCGTGACCCGGCCCAAAACCTGAAAAATAATGCAAGACATCATTGGCAAGTGTTGTCAACTCTAGGGAAGAACATAGATCTCTGCTCGGCAGTCAGCAGGCAAGCCCTTCCTGGTAACCAAATAAGGATCCTCACCCGTGGAGGGACCTTCCAACTCCAAATGCCAGTAAATCCATCTGAAGCGCTCGATGGATCAAAGACCGTCGTCAAGCAGAAAGCCATGTACACCTTCAGTATAGTAAAATGTCAATCATCCCAAGACTAGTAATCCACGACGTCATGAAAACTCTTCCAAGTTGACAAAATCTCTCGAAGACGTAAAAACTATACAAAGCGCTGGTCAGAAAGCGTGGTACAGAACAATGGGAGCCAGCTTCTGAACATCTAGCAATCCCTGACAAAGTCCCCTACAGAAATTGCAAAAGCAAACAAGTACAGGAAACAAGCATGCAACGTCCCCCTGACATGTCCAATCATTAGTCCAAAACCAATACCTACAACCATTTCCAAGAACAAGTCACAAGAGAGGAATCATCTAGAGGAGCACCACGAAAATCCCTTTCCAGAAGTTGGAAGACCCATGAATAACAATAACCAGTGAAGAGGGACCCCAAGAAACTCTATATATTGACCCAAGAAACTCCATATATTGACCACGACATCCTACATGGTAGACTGGACCCTCCTCCCCAAATTCCGGTCACCCACTTCGCCAAAATGGCATAATTCATCATCTCTAAGCTTCAGATCAACATCTCGCCATCTCCACCTTAAGTACTAGAGTCTTCCACCCCACCAACGGCAACCCATGAAACTCCGCGGAAATGGGCCAAAAGAATCTCAGCATCAACGCCTCCAAATTCATCTTCACCCCAATAGGCAATAACATATAGACAAAAAGAACACCAAAATAGATGAGACGACCGCTGACAGCCTACAAGTAAACTAGGCCGCCACCTCTGGGAAGACAAACCGCACTCCAATCGGCCAACTTCTTCTCCATCCTCTCAATAACAGGAGCCCAGCCCACATGTCACAGCTTTGCACCCACCAACGGTAAACCATGTAAAGAATGAGGAGGGTCGTCCTCTGTGTCTGCAAAGTAGCATCACAAATCGCCACCTCCTTATTCATCCCAAACCAAATAAAAGCGTCAGGCCAAAGACTAGCACAAACAGCTCAAGAACAATACGTATCCCTTCCGCATAGGTTGCCTCCCCTTCCACAAAAATTATCATATCAGCATCATACCAACATGGATAGAGCTCTCCCCTGAATGGAAACCAGCTAAAAGAACTCCCCCATTTGCCTCCGACACCATCCTTATCCGAGCATCAGCAACCACAACAAAATAGCAGTCGTCCAAACATTGGTGTATAATGTTTGTTCATGATATTGTATTGGTTGATGAGACTAGAGATAGAGTAAATGAGAAGCTTGATGTTTGAAGACATTGCATTAGAGACTAAAGAATTCATACAAGTGCAGCTAAGACTGAATATATGGAATGCATATTTGATGGAAATAATGGTAAAGGAATCGAAATGAAGATTGGAGAAGATAATATTCAAAAGAAAGATTTTTTGGATACTTGGGATCTATATTGCAACATGATGGGGAAACTGGTGGAGATATAGAATAAATGCAGGTTGCCTAAAGTGGAGAGGAGTCTCTATTGTTCTATGTGATAAGAAAAATTCTTTGAAAATAAAAGGAGAGTATTATGAAGCAACCATAAGATCCGCTATTCTCTATGGATCTAAATTATGGAATGTGAACCATATACATGTGCAGAGAATGACAGTGACAGAAATGAAAATGCTACGATGGATGTGTAGTCATACACGAAAAGATCGGATTCAGAATAATATGATCAGATGGAAAGTAGATGTAGCTCCTATTAAGGATAAGATGATAGAAAATCACTTAGGTGGTTTAGCCCTTTGCAAAGGAAGTACACTGATGGACCAATTAGAAGATGTGAGATTTGGGATAATTGAGTTGACTAAGAGAGGGCAAGGAAGGCCCACGAAGTGTTGAAATGAGACTATCCGAAGGGATCTTTATTATTTAGATCTAAGTCTGAGAATGACTCAAAATAAATCCGAACAGAGACAAAGAACCTACGTAACTGGCCCTACTTAATGTGGAAGAAAGAATCTATGTAGCTGACCCTACTTAATGTGGAAGAAGGCTTTGTTATTGACGTTGTTATTATTTTAAAGCAAAGTGCATAATCTGCATATACCTCCATATACAATTATGTATATCCACTTCATCATTTTACACTGCTTAACTAAATAAATATCGCATACCATCATATTTCTGAACATTGGCGAACACTACGTTTTTCCATGAGATGGCTAGAAGCATGCATAGAATAAATCGCATTCATTCTATCTTCATAAAAAGTTTGTGCTTCCAATGGGAAAGGGAAATTGGTGCTGCATCGATGGAGTTCTTTTGGGATTTCAGTCGTTGGGTTCACTCAGGAGGCATAAGATGGCTTGGGCGAGGGGTAAGCAGGTTGTCACATAAACAAGCAAATGACCCAATTCAGTGGCTTTGCTCAACAGCATACTTCTGTTGCAATTTTTAACCTAAATGTGGATAAGCCCCCCGACCCAGATAGCTTCCGAATTTATTTTTCATGGAATTATTGGAAGTAGTTGATGATGATATTGTGGCTTTGATTAATGAGTTTAGACATGGGCATCAGTGATCGAATATTTTTATGCAAATGGAGAATCATCAATCAGTAGAAATTCAGTGAAGGGAGGAGATAAAAGAAGAGACGTGTGATCCTCCATCCATTAGCCCAAGTATCAACAAAGGTAATTCATCGATTCATAGCCTTATTTATCCAGGACATTCGCAAATGAAAAGTTAAGCATAATCCCACTACACAGATTTATCCAGGACATCCGCAAATGAAATCTTAAGCATAATCCCACTACACGGTACCACCCACTAGTTACAATGCCACCTTCCAAATTGCCACAACCTATTGACACACATCCTTCATTGCACGCTACAAGACTAAATTCATTCTCCATTTACCATCGATCAGGCCATGAGAGACCTCTGCCGCTGTTTACATACAACCCATAGGATCAGTGTTCAGAAAGGCGGGCCAGGCGGCCGCATATGCGGAGGCGGTCTCTCTAGCGAACCGCATATCCTATATTCGTTCAATATTCGGGAAAAGCGCATATGCGGCCGAGTATACCGCATATACGGCCGCATATGCGGCCGCATTTGTATTAGGACCCAAACAATGCAACTCAAACAGTGACACGAAAATTGCGGGTCAATTGAAGATCGCGCTTGTTGCTTCTACTCAGACTCAGTAGGTATGACGAGACAAACTTGCACTGAAAATGCTTGTCATTCTTCCAATCAAGGAATGATCTCTCGCATTATCTGGCACTCAAATGCCCCTAGAGTGTGGCTTCTCATGTCTGTTTTGGTTCTCTATTGTTGAATAGAATGCAAATCATGCTTACCATTCAAAAAACCGCTTTGCATTTACATAATTTCAAAATTTCAAAGCCATATATAAGGTAAATAACACATGTTATTGGATTGTAAAAACAAATTAGTGTATTAGTAGCTTATTGCTGTTATAATAACTAATATTTTTTATAATTTAGAAATTTTATTTCCTTCGTAATTGCGGGTCAGTAGAGGGAACATTGGTAGGTTCACTTGGAAGTGGTTTTGACATACGTTTTCTCATCCAATATTCTATGCTAGATGGGTACTTTGAGAGGGTGTACTTGCAAAAGAAGTTTGCCATAGGTATTTCATCTATATTATATATATTTATATCATACATATCTAACATTTGAAATTATTATTATATATATTATTTATTTATTATTAAAATATTACAAAACCGCATAATCCGCATATACTTCCGAATACCCGCTTACTCGCTTCAAACCGCCTGACCAAACAAATACCGCATACCGACTTTCAGAACCTTGCATAGGACAAAACATGACAATTATTGTCCAGAAACTCACGATGCATTTATGATGATCGATGCATCATCTCAGTTCCATCACGCAACCACAAAGTCCTTACATAATCCTTGCTCTACCAAATAATTGCTCTCCAAACAAGACGAAGCATACACAAAACACCACCATCAGTAAGTCCCTCAACAACTAAACCCCTTGCAACCATGTCAATGTCAAATGAACCACCATCACTTAAGCACCATCGAAGAAAGACAGCTACAGGCCACCTCGTGCACTGTCAGAGAGAGTAACAACTCGAGCAGTAAACCCCTAGCAATTGATTTAAAACAATGGGAACATCATGCAACTTCGTCAAAAAATGGCAAATGGGAAGGAGCAAGTTTAATTTCTTTTATTTTCTCATCTCAATTCTGTGGAAAGGATATTATTTCTCAGGCTCCTTGATTTTTACATAGGGACGGGGAACATTAGCCGAGAATCGCCCAAAACAGATCTGAATGGAGGCAAAGAATCCATGAAGCCAATCCTTAATGTGGGAGAAGGCTTTGTTGCTGTTGCGGTTGGTGTGGAATACATTTATATTTTTCAGGCTTGGATTTATTGGAACATACCAGGTGACCCATTTTGGTGTATTCAGGATCGATATCAAAAACAACAGTACTTAGACTTCAAAAAAAAACAGTACTTTCAGAGCACTCACCCTCTTCTGTTTGAAAAAATTAAGTACAATCAACAGACAAAAGAGAAGGATCGAAGCTCATTTACCTGGAAGAAAATGATATTTGGCATATGCTCATGTGTGTCAGGAAGCTGGATCTGACCAGTTCTGCGAGCCTGGTTCACATTTTTAAATATTCAGCAAAACACAGGTCATTTCAACTTTAATCATGGTTTTTGTAACAGCCAATGCAGATCATTTACATATATTGCTTTTATGTATATAAAAAAGAAAGAGTAATAGGTACATTCATTGCAAGAGTTCCCTGCAGTAGTTCCGTCAGATTATGCATGTGATTACTTCTGAAACCAGCGTAGTGAATTTCCAGATCAGCCTGCAATAAACAGAGAAAGGTCACAACGAGAAGTTCCCTAGCACATTAGCATTAACATTATATTTAGAAAGGAAATTCACTATTAAAAAAACAGAGAAGTAAAAAACTGAGAAGTACTACCTCAGGGTATGGCATTGACAGCAAACCTGCTCGATTTATAATTTTTGAAGACTAGAATTCACGTTACTTTATGTTAACTACATGCTTAAAATCGTGACATTCTATGAGTGATGTAGTAGGAAAGGAACGCCCTATCAGGAATTACGATTAGATAGTTTCCCTTCTTTCAATCTATTCATATCTTCCATAAAAAAGGAAGTTTTTTAAGGCCATATAACAAAAAATCAAATCAATTTTGATAGTATATCATAGAAATTCTTTGATAATGTTTAGGGTGTCAATTTTGATTATATGGGTGGTTCCTCGTTTACTCTCTTACCATCATCAGGGTCCACTTTACAAATCATCTTACCATCATCAGAGTTCACTTTACAAACCATAAATTGATGTCTCATCCAACTGATCCATCTTCCTCATGTCCACTCCACAATCTACATTTTCTAAAATGGACAACAACAACAAAGCTTTTTCCCACAATTAAGTAGGGCCGGCTACTACCCCCATTCAGATATATTTTGGATCATTCTCGGTCTTAAATACAAACAACTAAGATCCCTTCAGATAGTCTCATTCGAACATTTCTTGAGCCTTCATTGCCCTCTCTTAACCGGCTCAAGATGCAAAATCTCGCATCTTTTACCTGGTGCATGGTGCATCAACAGATCCCCTTTGAAAATGGCCAAACCATCTTAAGCGGCTTTCTGTCATCTTATCCTCTATCAGAGGTATTGGAGTATTTGTTTATATGCATCCCTTACCAGTTGGGAGATGGGGAGACTCGGTGGGGGCTATATATAGACCCCCACACCCATTGTATCCAGTGAGAAAATTGCTGGGAGAAACAAAAAGACTTACATTAGACGTACCCTAGGGCTCTCTTATATAGGAGAAAAGCCCTTGGGTTAATTACATGATAAGTACTGGAAGAAACAGAAATTACATAAAAGAGACAGAAAGTTATATTTATCATAACACTCCCCCTCAAGCTGGAGCATATATATCTATCATGCTCAGCTTGGAACACCACTTTTGAAATGGGCTTCGAGATAGAGCCTTGGTGAAGATACCTGCCGTCTGATCTCCTGTAGATACATGAGAGGTAGATGTGAGTCCTTTCGGTATCAAGTCTCGAGTGTAATGGTTGTCCACCTCGATATGTTTTGTACGTTCATGGAATGCAGGATTATTCGCAATGAATAGTGCAGCTTGATTATCACCTAAAAGCTGCATAGGAAGAGGAACTTCTATGGAAAGATCAGTTAACACCGATCTAACCCACATCATCTCTGCACTCCCTTGAGCCATAGCTCTGTATTCATATTCAGCACTTGATCTAGCCACCACCGTTTGCTTTTTGCTTTTCCATGAGACAAGCGAGTGTCCAACAAACACTGCAAACCCCAAAGTAGACTTCATGTCTGTGGGATATCCTGCATAGTCAGCATCTGCACAAGCAGTTACGTCCAAAGAACCCCTACTGAATAAGAGTCCCGAATCGAGTGAGTTCTTCAGATATCTCAAGATCATAAAGATAGCATCCATATGTGCCTTTCTAGGCTTCTCCATGAATTGACTTACTTTGCTTACAGCAAACATAATATCTGGTCTGGTGATAGTAATGTATAGAAGCTTTCCAACTAGTTCCCTGTACCTCCTGCTATCAACTTCTTCAGTATCTTCATCGTACAATTTCATACTTGGATCCATGGGAGTCATGGCAGGCTTGCACCCAGTCATACCTGTCTCAGAAAGGAGATCCATGACAAACTTTCTCTCGGTCATCACTAAACCACGATGATTCCTGGCAAACTCCAATCCCAGGAAATAACGGAGGGTACTAGGATCCTTGGTCACAAACTCTATGCCTAGGAACTTCTGGGCTATCTGAATTCCCTGAACATCATCTCCTGTAACAATAATATCATCTACATACACTAAAATGGCAATCGTACCTCTATGTGTCTTCTGTTCAAAAAGCGAGTGGTCTGCAGTAGACCTCTTAAACCCCTGCTGCTCAATCAACTCTAACAGCTTTTGGTACCAAGCTTTAGGGCTTTGCTTCAGGCCATAAATTGCCTTATGCAATCTGCATACCTTCTGGGACTCCCCCTCAGCAGTAAACCCAGGTGGTTGTTGCATGTAAACTTCCTCCTGAAGGTCTCCATATAGGAATGCATTCTTCACATCAAGCAGAAATAACGGTCAATCACGTGAAACAGCAACTGCGAGTAAGACCCGAAGCATTGAGTGTCTCGCTACTGGAGAAAAAGTGTCCTGGTAGTCCACCCCATATGTCTGAGTAAAGCCACGGACCACCAACCTAGCCTTGTAGCGATCCACACTCCCATCTGCATTGTGCTTAATGGAGAATATCCATTTGCAGCTGACGATTGATGCATCTCGTGGAGGCGAGACAATTGTCCATGTCCCTCTTGACGTTAATGCCGCCATTTTTTCTTCCATGGCTTGACGCCACTTGCTATCCTGTAAAGCCTCCATATATGTTCGGGGTATAGTAGCCGCAGAAAGACCTACAACAAACTTCTTGTATTCTTCAGAAAGATTATCCAAAGAAACATGGGCAGCCAATGGGTAGGTGGCACATTTGCGCCGAGGCTTCCTTAGTGCAATAGGAACGTCCAAATTTGCACCCTCACTGTCTTCCGTAGCAGAATCACCCTGTGTATGTTGTAAAACACCAGTGTCATCAGTAGGAATATTGTTATCAAGACATACCTTAGGCGTGCTGGATGATGTGGAAGACCCATGAGCAGAAGAACTAGTAAAAGACATGCGAGTGTACACAATGGGTAAGAATTTGAGTGCAGGAGGAGGAGGTGGTGGTGGTGGTGACGAATCTGGAGGTAATGGTTGCTCATGTTCGGATGCTGGAAGAGATGGAGGTAGGGGAACAATAATGTCATCTATAGTAGTATTGGAGATCCTGTCACCTGTAGGAGAGAAGTACATGATGGACTCAAATAAAGTAACATCAGCACTAACATAATATCGCCTGCTCACTGAATCATAACAACGATACCCTTTTTGTGTACGCGAGTACCCAACAAATACACATTTGATAGCTCTTGGTGAGAGCTTATCAAGACCAGAGGTAGAAATATGTACAAACGCCGCGGATCCAAAGACTCGAGGTGTCATGGAGAATAGGTCTTTCTCGGGAAACGCAATCAAGAATGGAACCTTTTCTCCAAGAACAGTAGACGGCATACGATTCACTAGGTAGCATGAAATAAGAACGGCCTCCCCCAAAAAGAATGAGGGGCACGACTATGAATCAGCAATGTTCGAGTGACATCTAGAAGGTGACGGTGTTTGCGTTCCGCCACACCATTTTGTTGCGAAGTGTAACTACACGAAGTTTGGTGAATAATGCCCTGTGAACTGAGAAAATCGGACAAATGTAATGTATAAAAGTCCAGAGCATTATCAGTGCGAATCACTTTGACATTGGTAGAGAAGACATTATTAACTTCAAGAATAAATTTTCGAATAATAGTACCAGCTTCATATTTATGTTTCAACAGAAAAAACGCACGATAGTCTGGAATAATCATCCACAGCAACCATATAATAACGATGGCCCTGAAGATCAGGGACACGACTTGGACCCCAAATATCAAAGTGAAACAACTCAAACGACCGACAACTATGACGACTCAGACGACTTGAAAACGAAGACCGATGGTGGTTCCCAAGCTGACAGGCTTCACAATCCAATGCAGTGCGGGTAGATATCTGTGGTAAGACATGGCACATCTTCTGTAGAGGAAGATGATCAAATCGAAGATGCCAAAGAAATGGACACACATATCCAGATGGAATAGTAGCAAGTCCAGCACATGGTGATATAGCAAGCTTATACAAGCCTCGCTGCTCACGGCCAGTTCCAATCATCCTACCAGTCAGTACGTCCTGAAACACGAAAGTAAAAGGGTCAAATATGGCACGACAATGTCGATCTTTAGTAAGTTGATTAACAGACAACAGTTTCATCTTAAAATCAGGTGCATGTAAAACATTCTGAAGGCTTAAGGAAGGTGTTAGAATAATCTCTCCCTGACCAACGATGGGTAAGCGAACCCCATTGGCAATCACTACAGAACGTCCTAGCGCAAGTGCTCTGTAGGTATTAAACTGCATTCTGTCGCCACACATATGATGGGAAACCCCAGATTCTATAATCCAATCTGTCAAGTATGAGCAAGTAGTACTGGTAAGTGCGTAGTGGATACCTGAGGAGCTGGATGCCGCTCTGGCTGGGGCTGCTGCGTCTGTAGATCCTGGAGAAGAAGACGTTGGTGTAGCCATCATCTCACGGAGTTAGGAAACTAGGTCGTCAAAGCGAACATCTGGGAGAGGTACTGCTGCAGCCTCAGTCTGTTCCGCAACACGTGCAGTGACAGGATATCCATGCTTGTGGAAGCATGTGTCCCCAGAGTGTCCAGGACGGTGACAGTGAGTGTATGGGCTACGGTGTCCGCCTCCCCCTCTACCACGAGGGCCACGACCTCGAAAATGTGACGATCCGCCTCTGCCACGAATGGCAGCCATAGCTGAAGGAGTAGGTTGTGTTGTATTCGCTGTTGTACTAGGAAGCCTACTCAATCTCTTATACACCTCTTCCATGGGTGGAATAGTCTCGCCAGTGAGGATTTGAGTACGAGCTGCATCGTACTCAAGATCAAGATAGGACAGAAATACCCCCGTCATCGTGGCATTCCGATATGACTGTTGTTGTTCCATACTAGTCGTGATCAGCATGAAGCTATGCAATCTCTCGAACGTGCCCCTTAAATGAGAGAAATAGGCATGGAGTGGACGTCCATTCTGTTTGGTGGAGAAGATGTCGAATTGTAGCTGAAGGGTTTTGCTCTCATTCTTCGACTGGCCATATGTAGCTGCCAGTATATCCCACATAGCCTTTGTTGTGAGTTGATTCACAATGTCATTTGCAATCTCTGTAGTCAGCGTCCTAGAGAGCCATATACGAGCATAAGCATCGTCTTGCTTCCATGTTGCCTTCGCTCCAGTCTTGTCTTCCGGCTCGGATTCAATCATTATGTGCTCCTTGTTATGGCACTGCATAAGGGTTCGAAACTGCATGGACCAGAGTTCATAGTTGGTCCCATCCATCTTTACGATAGGGGCCGGACCTTTGAAGGCACTCGATGATGTAAAGACGTCACCCTTGCTCTCTGACATGATGGAAGAAGAGCCACAGACCGACGGAGGTGACCAAACTAGTCAATCTACAGTATCATATGAGGGATTGGTGGTATGTGTAGACGCATACGACCATCCCTATTCTCTATTTAAGCGTCGAGCCTAGTCCGAAGGCGACAAAGATAGAGTCCGGGGTGGCCGGTGCCGCGCTTAGGATGCTAGGAGCGCTCAAAGGGACAGTCGCAGCAGCGCAAACGGTCGCAGGGGGGCAGCGCTGGGTCGCGAGGCGGTGGGGCAGCTTGGAGACGATGCAGGGACCGCTAGCGGGCAACACAAGAGCCTCGCGAAGGCGTTGGGGTTGCCGCTGGACAATGGCGAGTTGCCGCTAGGGCGCCGGAGAGAGAACTGTAGGCGGCAGGGCCGCCGCTAGGGCGCTGGACTGTCGAGGAGAGCGGTTGGGTCGCCGTCAGGGCACCGAGCTGCCGAGGAGGGCTGCGGTGGCGGGGAGGGGCTGGTGGGATGTTTAGGGTTAGGGTTTGGGTGGGATACCGGGACCCCAGTCTAGGATCGTTGCTCTGATACCATGTTGGGAGAAACAAAGAGACTTACATTAGACGTACCATAGGGCTCTCTTATATAGGAGAAAAGCCCTTGGGTTAATTACATGATAAGTACCGGAAGAAACAGAAATTACATAAAAGAGACAGAAAGCTATATTTATCTTAACAAAAATAAATATATTATCACCCCTTTGAGGCATTCTCCCGTGGTTTCATCCCACTCCTTAGGGAGTAGGATTCCACATAAAATTTCTGTGTTCCAAAATTATATTTCTGTAATTTATGTTATGTTTATCATTCCGCTTCTGCATTCCTATTTTCTAACATGGTATCAGAGCGGGTCGATTCTCGAGGATTTTTTTTATGTTCTTTATTTTTTTTGAGATTCGAGATTTGATTATAAGGTTTCTATTGAAACCCTAATTATGTTCTTGGATATTAGTTTGAAGATCTATTGTCTATTCAAAACCATGTTCCGTGAAAGTACGAGAGATTTTTTTGTGGGAGGGGATTTTCTGTAACCCCGGCCTTCCAATTCTCGATCATGTTTTGTAGACCAAGGCTGCAAATCAAGGCTGCAATCCCGTTCGTAAACACAGAATCTCTAGAATTTCTAGGGTTTCAGCAACCCTAGAAGAGCGCAAACTTCGTCATATTGAGAAGTCTGGAAATTTAGATCGCCATGAAGCCCGAGCCACTATTCGATTATCTCAGGAGGGTTCATTCTGGAACCCTAAATCACAAGCAGCATCAACATCCCAGCGCGGTTTGTGAACATCCGAGGCATGGCCGCATCAATTCCCAGGTTCTTATTTAAAAATATTTATTTGAAGATCCAGGTGCAGGTGGCGCTGGTATTACCATCCAGGCGACGCAGCTGCATAGTAGTAGGAAGCGTTAAAATCTTCAATCGATTGTCAGCATCCTGCCATCGCACCTCCCAGCAAGTTGATGGCAGTGATGGACGCATCTTTTCTAGGCCCCAATCCGACGCCAAGATCTATCTCGGACCTTCTCTGATCTCGTGAGACAGCGTACAAGCCCCATCGCAGATTCACGACTATCAGCCCTTCGAAGAACGAAAAAAAAAAGAGGGGGACCCCATCGTCTTCTCCAATAGGCGACATGTGATGCTTCAGTGCCCACCATGGGACGCCTCCAACCGCAAATGGTGGCGCAATATCTCGAGAAGGAGGAGGCGTAGGATCCTCTAGGCAGTGCAAACCTATGCCTCTTCAGCAACACCTCCGCCTGAATTACGACCCCAACAAACTGTAGTATATCCACGACAGCTTGGATGCAGGTAGTCACCACTCCCATGGTCAGAGGGAACTCTCTCAAGCTGCTCCCTCTCAAGCCCTTCTCCCGTCCAACGGATTCCTATTACCTAGAGGCGGCAGATCGAAAAACTCCTCGTGCGCGCCTTTCTCTTCGCGATTCATGGAGCGACGGTATTCTCAAAAGCCCCATCAGGGGGGCATTTGAAGAGAGGGTTCCCAAGTGGGAACCCTAATATAAACCCAAATTGGACAAGTTCCATCAGTTTAAAAAAATGTTATGTGAGGCCCAACAGACCTCCAGCGGGTGTAAAAAGAGAGAGAAGGGCCCAAGTGGGTCGTATGCGTGTGTTTCCAAAAAAATCTTTTGAAAGAGGTGCTTGAAAACGTGCACGGTGAAAAAAAAGGGGAGAAGTGAAAAGCCATGAAAAAATTGTGAATGTCTTAAAAATGAAAAATGAAAAAAAAAAGACAAGGCGAAAAAAATGTGTCATTTATTAATTTTGTTTTTTCCCCATTTTCTTGTCTTTTCCCAACTTTGTCGATGTCACTATTTTCTAACAAGTATGAGAGAAAGGGGGGGAATTGCGTAGAGTCACATGCCAGATTGTCATATTCTCCATATTCTTCAGATGTCAGATTCCAAACCCAACCAGATTGTTCAGGCTCTATAGTTGTTCAGACTCGACGTCAGATTGGTTCCGAGTCTTCAGTTTCAGACACGCACATGTATGCAGTCTACTTTCAGATGTGCACATTACGAGTCTTCAGTTTCAGACACGCACATGTATGCAATCTTCTTTTCAGATGTCAACATAGTTGCCATCTTTTGTGTGGTCCTCATCTTTTGTGTTTCGGTCAGATTTTTCATGTGTTCCATAGGGGACTCCATAGTAGAGCTCCCATTCACTATGCCATGTTGGTTAGGGTTTTCATGTGGTTTCATAGGGACTCCAGAGTAGAGTACCATTCTCTGAGCCAGATAAGAAAGACTCAGTTCTCCGACGAGGAGACTTTCATACTCCATTCTCCAGTGTTTGTAAACTCCAGTACGAGATCCTTTTGAGGTTCTTATGATAGAGAACCCATTTTGAGGTCCCTATGAGAGAGACACATCTTCAGATATATGTGTATGGATAATTAGCGACGCTCTTTTCGACCATTTTCAAAGATGGAGCAGTTGTCCACATGTTAAGATGGGCCAGAGTTCTTGGTGTAGAAACTCATTTTCAGTTGCAATGACTTTGACAGGTACAGTAACATGATCTCCGACGAACAGAATCAGTTGACTCACACTCTAGCCCGTTCATCCTTATCACCAACACGGCATGAGAAGCAACGTCCTCGACAGTAGCTGACAGTTGTGCGTGTTGAGTTGATATTGTCTGTAGTGTCATGTAGCGTGAGTTGAGATTTCTTTCTGTTTGTCAAAGCTGAGCATTGCATGCTCCAGCTTGAGGGGGAGTATTGAAGTATTTGTTTATATGCGTCACTTATGTGGGGAGATGGGTAAATGGATCCCTCCAGGATCCATTTACCATGTCCAAGTCTTTAGTCCCACCACATCTACCAATCGGGAGGTGGAGAATCAGTGGAGGCTATATATAGACCCCCACACCCATTATATCCAGTGAGAAAAGTAATAGACTATCAACCCTTTGAGGCATTCTCTCGTGGTTTCATCCCGCTCCTTAGGGAGTAGGGTTCCACGTAAATTTTCTGTGTTCCAAGTTTAAATTTCTATATTTTATGCTCTGGTTATCATTCTGCTTCTGCATTCCTATTTTCTACCAAGAGTTGCATCAACTTTCCTTTTGACCGCGTCATTTGTTATATCAACTTTCCTTTTGATCGCATCATTCTGAATCCGATCTTTTTGTGTATGACCATGCATCCACCTTAGCATTTTTATTTTTTGCTACAATCATTCTTTGCACATGTCTATAGTTCATATGCCAACATTCTGATCCATGAAGCATAACAGTTCTCACGACTGCTTTGTAATACCTTCCTTTGACTTTCAAATGGATTTTCTTATCACAAAGAACAGTAGAAGCTCCTCTCCACGTTAGCCAACCTACATTTATTCTATGAGTAACATCTCCATCAATTGCCTCATCTTGTTGCAAAATAGATCACAAGTAACTAAAGAATCTTTTTAGACCAAAAAAGGGGGAAACACGCTATGGTGTCTTCCCCAGATTTATAATTAAAAGAAGATTAAGAACAGAAAGACTTACAAAATCCAAAACTCAAGAAGAGTCTTAATGTGGAAGATTACACTTTCAGGATAGAAACGATGAGAGGAAAAGAGAGTTATTTCTAGCTAACCAGACTGCCCAGACCAATGCAAAAGGTCGTAGAAGATCCTCTCTAGATTGGTCTTTTGCCTCAAATCAAGAGTTCCAAAACAAGTCCAAGTTCTGAAGAGACGGCCAGTCAACCTCCACCTCCAGCCAGATTGGGTTTGTATTCTCAGGGTGAAAGAATAGATGTTCTATTGTGTCAATGTGTGTCTCGCAAAGAGGACATCTGTTTGAGACATCTCTAAAAAGTCTAGCAAGATGATCCCTTGTCATGATGCTCTTTCTTCCAAACAACCACATAAAGAACCCAATCCTACTTGGCAGCTTTGGATTCCAGATAAAATTGTAGTCACGAATCGTAGTATCCGCCCTTGGAGGAGGGAGTCTAGCAATGGCACCTTAAACGCGTTTGAACGAGTGAATTATTCTTCCATACCCAGTGATCAAGCCCAATGGTTGGCCTATTAATTTACCGAAGGGAGTCTAGAAGCAAGAGGAAATCTTCAAGGCATTGATCAGAGAAGTTAGTTAAGAACGTGGGCAACCAATTTCCATCAAGCCAATAGTCCATCATATTTGCATCACTATTAGCAGCCAAAGCAAACAAGGGGGGAATCTCGAGGAGAGTGTTCCCTCCCCTGACCAGTTATCAGTCAACAAAGCAAAAGTAGTACTATCACCAAGTACTGGCAAAAAAGCTCTTGAAAGCAGGGAAGCACTGACATGATGCCTTTCTAGAATGCAGATGGTTGGGTCTTATGATGTTGAGGTAGCAACTACTGAACTCAACACCACAGATGTGGCGAATGAGTCTGCAACATTGGTCTTCACCTCTCCCCCAAAGCATGCTGACCCATTTTGAGAAGAGCCTCGTTCATCAACTCCATAGCAAAGTAATTGTATCCCAATTCACCAAGTGTAGTCCAAGGCCATCCTGGACCATCCTTCCCAAAGAAATTGCTTCATGAGCATCTCCAGTCTTCTCTGTATACCGACAGGTAGAATCGGCATGATATGAAGTACACTGGGATAGCAGAGAGAAGTACTTTTACAAGCACCAAACGACCTCCACGCTCTATAACAAGGAGCTAGTCCGACATTTTGGGATTTCCAATCATCAGAGGAAGAGGTCGGGTAACAAATCTGTAGAGAACCGCTCTCAGTGCCAAGTATGGAGCAGCAATCTCGTGCATCAATGTCAGAATGGCCAGATGGAATAGCAGTACATTTAGCAAGATTAAGGACAAGACCGGATAGTTTCCCAAAGGTCTCCAAGGTTAGCGACATTCGTTTAGCTTCCTTTTTGCCCCCTTCGATGAAGAGAATAGTGTCATCAGCATATTGTAGAAGAGGAATAGAAATATCATCAGTAGTAAACATGGTCGAGACATCATTTTGTACCACATGTGCCACCACGCACGCCAAGACACCGACTGCAATCACAAAACGCATAGGAGCGAGCTGGCATCCTTGCCTAACTCCTCGTTGTGGCTGAAAACCCCAGGTCTAACATTCACAAGCACAGCAAAAGATGTCATGGTGACACAACGCTTCATCCATGAGATCCATGTATCAAGGAAGACACGCTTCGACATCTCCATCCAAAGGAAACGCCAGTCCACTTTGTCATAAGCTTTGGGAAAGTCAATCTTCCAAAGCAACCCTTTCAATTTTTGTCTCTTCCAATCAGCTATGATCGCAGATGTCATAGCCAAACTATCAGCAATTTGTCTTCCCAGAATGAAGGGACACTGATGGGGCGAGATGATGTGATCCAACACACGGTTCAGCCTAATATCTAAAACCATTGTTACTATTAGATATATAGCATAAAGGAAAATCGGCACAAGTCCTCTATTCTCTCGAACGCCTCCTTAGGAAGCAGGAAAATCAGTGCTCTGTTAAGAGTCTTAAGACTATCAAAACCTGCATTAGTACCAGTAAACTCCTTCACAACATCGGTCACCGCCCTCCCAACCAGATCCCAAATTCTAAAAAAAAGAACATCAGAAACCCATCTACACCAGGTGCACCATCAGCATTCAGGTTCCACACTGCAACCTTCACTTCCTTTGGGGTTATGATTTGCACCAGAGATGATTTGCATGTTGTTCATATAAGGTTGAAGCCCCATACCCGACCATCTCCAAGGTCTGTCCTCATTTCTTCTCGAGAAATCATGGAATTGTTCAGCTATGTAGCGATATATTTATGCTTATGTATTATCTCTCTATTATCCTTCTACTTATGTATGACTCCTGTAATTTACCCATAGGCTCCTCTCCTATATAAGAGAGCCTAGAGTTATGGAATAAACTATGAAAAAGTTTTCTCCCAACATGGTATCAGAGCAGCGGTCTTAGACCGAAGCTCCGAAACCCTAACCCTAGTCCCTCCACCATCTCGCCTCCCCACAGCCCAGCGCTGCCCCTCTGGCCTCCTGCATCGCCCCTGCAGACTCCGGCGCCGCCTCCTGCGGCCAGCGCCGCCTTCTATGGCCAGCGCCGCCCCTGCGATTCTGCATCCCTAGCGGCTCCCAGCCCCAGCGCTGCCCCCTGCGGCTCCCAGCACCGCCCCCTACACCCTGCGGCAGCCAGTTCCGCCTCAGCGGCTCCTAACGCCGCCCCTTCCCCCCCGCAGCAGCCAGTGCCGCCCCCTCATCCCCGCACTGCCCCTAGCGACCCTCGGCGACCCCCTCCTAGTTGTTGGTTGCTAGGAAGCTCGTCGTCATCTTGTCCTGCGCCCATAGTAAAGATGGATGGGACCAACTATGAATTGTGGTCTATACGGTTCATGAGTATGATGAAGTCTACAGGTAAGAAATACATTCTTACCGAGGAAGAACCGACCGAGAAGACTGTAGTCAATGCCTCATGGGAAACAGATGATGCGTATGCCAAGGTGTGGTTGTCAGGTACATTGGCACTGGAGATTGCCAATGACATACTCCATCAACCCACGGCCAAGTCAATGTGGGACATTCTTGCTGCTACCTATTCACAAGCCAAAAACGAGACGAAGATCCTGCAGCTGCAGCATGATATCTTCACCACTAAGCAGAATGGACGCCCACTCCACTCCTTATATACATCACTGCGTGGGATGTTTGAGAAGCTCTATAGCTTTATGCTTCTCAACTCTACTCCTGAGCAGCACTGCAGAAGACTTATCGGAATGCCACCATGGTTGGTGTCTTCTTGGCAGCCCTTGATCCTAAGTATGAGGCAGCCCGCCCCCAGATTCTGGCGGATTCGACCATTCCTCCAATGGAGGAAGCTTTTCGTCGGCTTAGTCGGATCACTGTTCCATCTTCTCTCACTAGCCAGTCCTCTTTCGCAATGGCTGCCTCTCGAGGTCGAGGGGGTCTTATCATTCTCGCGGGCATGGACCTCGCAGCAGAGGTGGTCGTGTACGTCAGCCTTGCATCTTCTGCCATCGTTCTGGGCATACCGAAGATACATGCTACTCCAAGCATGGATTTCCAGCTTCTACTCGTGTGGCTGAGCAGATTGAGCATCCTACAGCTATTCTATGGATCAGCAGTTCGATGATCTTGTGGCAAGATTGAGAGGTATCATACCTCCACCTTCTCCTGCAGTGTCTTCCTCGGCTCCTGGCGGTCACTCTGATGTGGCAGCGTCGGCCTCCACCAGCAGCTCAGGTAGTACCTTTGCATTCACTAGCAGTTCTGGATCGGACGTAGTCGAATGGATTATGGATTCTGGAGCCACACATCATCTGTGCGGCGACAGAAATCAGTTTACGGCATACAGGTCTATTCCTCCCGGACGTATAGTAGTTATTGCAGACAGGACTCATTCCCCAATTATAGGACATGGGGAGATCAGCTTGATACGCTCTATGCGTTTACAGAATGTTCTACATGCACCTGATTTTTCCATGAACTTGTTGTCTATTAGCCAGATTACAAAGGATCTAAATTGTAGAGCCATTTTTGACCCTTCCTCTCTCGTGTTTCAGGACATCCGTACGGGCAAGATGATTGGGTGTGGCCGTGAGCAGGGCGGCCTCTATCGCATAGTTCGAGCACCTTTTGCCGGATACTCATCTACATCTGCCGGATCTGCTTCACCGTTCTTGTGGATTCTACGCTTTGGTCATCTCCCCCTTCAGAAATTGTGTCATGTTCCACCATAAGTCTCGCCTCACACGTCCTTTGCTTGATGCACGCGAACGCTACTCATCCAGAGTCGTGCTTCACACTCATTTTGGGTGATGTTGTGCTTACGGCATGTTACCTTATTAATCGTATGCCCTCATCAGTCCTGGGTGAGAAAATTCCTTTCTCCCTTGCATTTCCCGATATGGAATTGTTCTCACTCACCCCTCCTGTGTTTGGCTCCATTGCATTTCTACCAGGTGTTGACAAGCTCTCTCCTAGAGCTGTCAGGTGAGTATTTGTTGGTACTCCAAGACACAGAAAGGGTACAGATGTTATGATCCATTACACAGGAAATATTATGTTAGTGTCGTTGTCACTTTTTCGAGTCTGTGATGTATTTTTCTCCTATGGGTGATCGATTGACCCCCTCAGACATTGATGACAACATATAGATGCCACCAACACCTCTACCACCTACCATACCACCACCACCACCACAATCTTCACCTACGCCATTACCACCACCTATATCGATCCCAGTTCCACCATTACCACATCATTATACTCGTCGGCCTGCTCCTGCTCACAATCAACGCTCATCATCAAGCACGAATGAGGTATGTTCTGATAACACATTTTTTACTGATGGATCTAATGGTCTACCAGAGCAAGATTCTATAGATGAGACAGACGTGGAGCATGCAGATTTGGACTTACCTATTGCTCTTCGGAAACAAAAGCGTCATTGTACATCCTATCCTATGGCATTTGGGGTGTCCTTAGATCGCTTGACTGGTGACTTCAGGTATTTTGTAGTTGCATTATCAGAGGTGATCATTCCAAGAAACTATCAAGAGGCTATGAGGGACAGTCGGTGGAGATTGGTGATGGAAGAAGAGATGGCTGCTCTTCGGTCTAAAGGAACGTGGAATCTTGTACCAGCTCCTCTGGATGCTTCTACAGTTAGTTGTAAATGGGTATTTACATATAAACAAAATGCAGATGGCAGCATAGACAGATACAAGGCACGACTGGTTGCACGAGGGGTTTTCTCGGATGTATGGCGTCGATTATCTCGACACATTCTCCCCGATCACGCGTTACTCTGCCTTACGTATTCTTCTCTCTGTGGTTGTGATTCGTGATTGGCCATTGTTTCAATTAGATGTCAAAAATGCATTTCTTTATGGGGATCTTCAAGAAGAAA